>CM047806.1:53315072-53528834 GCA_026214975.1 Gentiana macrophylla
GGTATTCTTGATAATATCTAGGCTAAAAAAGAAGGTAGTCAATGAATAAAGGGATGTTCGATTCTCGTGGATGTCTGATTCTCACAAGTTATTCATTGATGAGATTGTCTCGATTTAATCAATATCTCTTTGACCTACCCTACGGCAGACTGTGAGATGCGAGGTTAAAACCTTGGAATGGTAGAGTAGACTTACTTATAGTTTACAATTCCTAAAATAAAATAATATAGTAGTGTTAAACTTGAATTAATATATGTCATTTTATTTACATCATTATATCCCTTACTAAATTGCTTAAAAATTTATAATTGACTAGTATTGACTTCGTTAAAAGTGGAAAGTAACTAGACGTTGAACTAGTTAATCGATAATGCAATTATTTTTCTAAAGAGATATTTTCTCTAAGCCTTTTAAACCAGAGTGACATATATGTATGTCATTAAGGTCATTCGTGGTCAAACGGAAGACAAACTTAGTTTGATCAAAGGTGATTACACGAGTAATTTTCTAATTGAAAATCGGAAAATCATGAAGTGTCGCTAGTTGACGATATTTGGAATCGGCGAACTAGTGGAGCTTTATGATTTGTTGTTTTTCTCGAACATTAGAAAAGTGTAATCGCCACACACGTAATCGCTTCTAATTGAAAACCGGAAAGTCATGAAATGTCGCTTAGTTGGACGATATTTGGAATCGATGAACTAGTGGGAGGTCTATGATTTGTTGTTTTTCCTGGAAACATTGGAACTATGTACTAAAGATTTTCTAATCGAAAATATCGGAAAATCATAAAATAAAGCATTGCTCGTTAGACGGTATTTGGAACCGATAAACTAGCGGGAGCTTTAATGTTATGATTTGTTGTTTTTCCGGTATGTTAAAAATCTGAAGTCCCGGACGAGTAACACTCAAAATAGACATCCCACGCTTCAAGAGTAGTGTCTACTCAAACGAACCGTTCAAGACTGCTTCCATTCACGGAAGTCAAGAATGGGAGAATATGTCTAAAAGTGTTAGTCACCTAAACTGAGAAAATTTTAAGGTCGAACCTGAAATTAATTAATCGAAAATCATAGGATAAGGACAAGATTTTGGATCACCAACCTATGAATCCTGGCGATTTTCTGAGCTAAGTTCTTTGGAAGAACAAAGTAGCAGCAGCATTTAACGATTAAAAGAGTAAACAACGGGCGCTTAATTTTAGCTAGAATAGTGGGAGTGATATAAGGAAATGAATCTCGGATTCAACTTTTGATATCGCGGAAAAATTATTTTTTCTGCTTAAGATTCGTTGGAACAAATGGATTTACCTTCTATTCGATAATTTGTTTGTCGTGATAAAGTGAATATACCATTTGTAGTACGAATCCAAGACTCGGACTTTTGTTTGATAAAGTCAAAACCACTTACAATCATTGAAATATGTATATAAAACACATCTTAAGAACTATTAAAAGCAATTGGTTTCTATATTTAGATAAACGCTTTTTTCATATTCCATAGTTAGTGCATAGTCCCTAAAAGACAGACCCAAGACTGGCTCAGGGTGATTCCTTTCTCCCACTCCGATTATATTGTCTCAAAGGTTCAATGACTAAGTTTCTTCAATTGGGAAAGGATAATGGTTATAAAGAAGTAACATAGCTTGTTCATGACTAACTTCGGGTCCGATGAAAGATACAAGCTAGTAGGAGCTTCCCGAGTAGTGACTTCTTGTCCGATAACTATTCAAACACTCCGTAAGTTTATCCAAAATATTTTGAGGTTTCTCTGCTTTCAACAGAGATAGAGTATTCTATACTGTAAATGGGCCATCACATAGTCCTACGGATCGATGCTCGTCGCCTCATAGTGAAATGCTTTCACTAAGTGAGAAACCGTTAAATTGCCTTATATAGTTTTTAGATGTGCTACAATACACTGCTTAACTCAATAAAGATATTGGAAGCGAAATAACGGTTTACATTGAAATGTAAGACCAAGAAGTCTACCTAGAATATGCTTTGGAATTTATGGATAATGTGTGGATTCGGTTCACCCTACTTCCATAAATATAAGAATTTAGCACACGATGCTTGGAAGGTAAGACTGAATTTCACTAACACGCTCGGTCGCTGACCAATCGTTATATATCTTGTAGCATTGAGAAAAAGGTTTGTTATAAGATTCTTGAAATCGGGAAGTGACAGCTTATACTTGCTGCGTCCTTTCGATAGAGTCTATGAACGTAAAAACCTTGAACCTCAAGTACGCTTTACTCAAGGTAGTTACTAAGTGATTAAAATCAGACCACATCCAACATCGGTTGTTGGTGATAACACTAAAACACTACTAAACTAGATCGTAATTTTGATCCACCCAAAGTAGTATCGGGAGTATGGTTTATCCATTACCCATTACGGGTTCTCGCGAACTTTGTAGTCCTCGAGGATCGATTGATGACCTATGGCTCTTTTGTGAGTAGTATAGATTCTCGATAATGAGGTTGGTTTAATAGCCATAACCCCAGTGAATGGAGTTCGGTACTCAGCTTCGTTTCATACTCTTGTAACCACCGAGCGCCTCAGCCCAAAGGGGAGTAATTGGATCTACACGGAAAAGAGTACAATGAATAGGAAAGTTTATCTTCAGAGCAAAGCTTGAGTGGCCTAGGGGTAATTCCTAAGAAGTAGAGAGAGTTAATCGACTCTGAACTCTCTTACCACTTAGTATTGCATGATTTCGCTCGTCGTATGCGAAAAATAGGGTGATTCCTCGAGACTTTCTTGCCAAACAAACGGAGTCCGGATTCATTCGTAATGTATGGTATTGCCTTATAAACTTATGACAGATGACTATCAAGGCTTATGTCTTTGTGGATAAAAACAAACCTCTCGGTCACCTAAGTCATATATTTCTATAATAAGTGGATTATTGACCGTAATATTGATAAGTCTTTTGTAGACCGGATATCAATTTTAGTACAATAGTGAATATATACATATATTAGTGTTTGTGAAGGATAACATTGCACCATTTGGAATCAACATGGGTGTGTTATCTCAAGTCGAGACCGACAATGCCACAATTCTCTCGCAATGTAGATTTGGACAACATTCTCAAGAGTTTGACTCGGTCGAATTCTTTAGAATCACCACCGGTTTCCCATCCATCTTATTGGTTAAGATGATGCATCCGTATGCAACATTCAACGAGGAAGTTCTACCCTATGCCTCAAGAATGACTCTCAAATCTTCTGGATCAAGAGAAATGGGATAGATTCTCTTCTAGTAAGAGATGGTCAGTTATTGAACGTCAACTTTGATCGAATCTTAGATTCATGTTTAACAAAGCAAGTTTAGTGTGTCCTTTAGTATCTTGAGAGAACGAGGAATAATATGCGGACATATTCATGTGTGAACTTGGATATGTGTGATACAATCGATTTTGATTTTAAGTCGATTGAGGATGATCGTAAGCTCGATCTCAGGCTCGCTGTTTACTTCTTGTGTTGAAGCTATTGCCCGGAGGAATCTAAAGAACGCCAACTCGAATTTAACCAGCTGGGTGATTAGCGGCTTTTGTAGTAGCTGTGAGAGGCGATATAGCTTAAGGATTTCTTTTTTCATCTCTCGGGAGTGATTCTAGATTTGGAAGCCGATACCACATCATTGTGCAAACGATGAAGGGGTAGCTTATAAGGATTTTCAAATCACTAGAGGTCAAAAGCATATTGGGAAAGTACCGCATGATTAGATGGACCGTAACGCTTTCGTTCTACGGATCGCCTCGAGCCGACAACATGACTAATCATTAAGAACCATGACATTTAGATGTAGTACTACCCCGAGTCAATCGACCTATCCTACGACGGCACACTCGGAGTGTACTTTGTCATCGTGAATGGTTATGATATGCTTAATGGTTACGAGAATACGGGATGGGTCTCCATTGCTTTTGAGCAAGTGGGAGATGTAGTTTGTTGTAGTTTAAATAATAGGTGTGCTCTAAAACAATTAATCACATGCTTTCAAAGTGGGAGATTGTTAGTGTGATGCCCGGAAGACAATTTTGTAATTGTTTTATTTAATAAATAAAATGATATTATTATTCATATTTATTATTCTCATATTCACCGATGTGACAATAGTATTTACACTACGTAAAACCCTAAGTATATCGCTTATATAATCACTTAACTCTGGTGTATGGGTTATACACGGAGGATTGAGATAGTGAAGATATACTTAAAATACAATTAGCCCGTAGTAAAGTTAATCGAGAGTATCGGGTCTCTCTTTAACGTGCCATTAATGCGCCCATAACACAATAGATGTGATTGTCTTATCCGACTTTCGGTTAAGAGAACCTAGCTGGGGCATTTATATATGATAGATATATCATATAGAAGTCGACCGATTTGATTAGAGTTCACGATATAATTCCGTAATCGAGAAGTCTTATCAAATCAATGGATGATCATATTTATGGATATATCTTAATCCCGAGGTGATCACAATAACCGCTTGAATCAGCATGAGGTTTGACTTGACGGTTAAGGATTACACTCGAGTCAAGTGGTATGAATTACCCCATATTGGCATTGTAATCGATTGAGTGAGTAGTCTGTGTTATCACAGATACGAATCCATTCCTTCCATTTATGGAAGTAGATAGACAGCCTCTTTATTTGTTAATCCTAGAAATCGATCGATCGCGCGAGTTCATATTGCACTCGATTAGCTACCAAAGAGTTGTATGAATTAATTGATCACTAGGGGGTTAATGGTAAATAATGATAAGAGGTTCTAAAAGTGGTTAACGGTAACTTCCCGATTTAGAATGAACAAATCTTATGAGAGATTAATCCATATGTAATGATTATATCAATGGACGCTTATTATTATTCTCGTGAGGAGATAAATATAATCTCATAATCGGAGGAGTGCCACGGGATTATGGTGGTATATTCCTCGTGATTGATTTATCGAATATAATTATTCGCTCGTAAGATAATTATTTATTTGATTTATCGGAGTCACGATTATTAGTCCATGGTCCCCGACGTGCCTCCTAATATAGCATAGCTATTCTTGGACGCTCGAATCCTAATAATATTAATTTAGAACTTGTTGGACTTCATTAAAATGATATGTGAATTAATTGTTTAGTGGACTATTAAATTAGTCAGGCTAAATAATTAAATATGTGGAAAAGACATTTTCCATAATCTTGACCCAATTATTGTGTAATGGCAAAATTAATATTGACTAGGTCAATGAGTCTAATTTTCGCCCCAACACATGTTTTGCAAACAAGAAATTGTTTTCCCTGTGTATTAAAAGACATGTGCATAAAATATTTATTGGATAAATATTTATGGAAAGAAATAAAGATAAATATTATTCTAGATTTGTTCTAGAATATTATGGATTATCTTTTATTTAATGGGATTATTATAATTGATTTTGTATTAATTATTAAATTCTTGAGGTTAAGTTTTACTCTCCTATATAAAGAGAGTTCTTCCAAGCCTTTTAACACACTACAAATTTCGACCTACACCTCTTAGAGAGGAGAAGGAAAATTTCTCGCCAAGGGGCGAGGAAAAATCTTGGAGGTTTTTCTGGTAGCATATCGGAAGGATTCGAGACGAGAATTTCCTTCCACCGGGAGTTGCTTGATCACACGCACGGAAGATCGTGGGTGCTCTTCACACAATCTTTCATTCTTCCTTTATGTTCTTCAACTTGATTTTTGAGATCCAAGAGGTATGTTCTACAACCCTTTGTAGATGTAGATCTAGTTATTTTATTACGTGTATTTTATAGCTAGATCTAGATCCTTAAATCGCCCGCTGGGATGGTATTACTAATGCACACGTGGCCCATAACTTATCCATAAAGAATTGTAACCGCCGATCGTAATCGTGGTTATAAAGATAAAATAAATATCCCGGTCTTTGGTTTTTGACTTTGTTAAAGTTTGACGGTAACGATGCCTCAAAGACACTTTGCCATCAAGAGACTTGGCTCACCATGTACCGACATAACGCCTCAAGAGCCTCGGCCGACAATGTTGCTCGTTGATCTTTGAATTCATCTTGTTTTGTCCAACCGATAATACAAGATGAAGTTTAATACCAATGACTCGATTCACAAATGAGCTCACCCAACAGACAAAGATCAACTCCTTTGGCAACTTCATTTGCTCAATTGTCCAAACATAAATAAGTACATGGAATTGTTGATACCAATGACTAGTCCGCTAAGTGAGCTCACCCAACATAGCAAAGACTAACTCTTGGTGAATTCCAAAGATATTGTCGATCATGGTGTATCACTCAACTTTTATAATTCCAAGTTCAAATTCTTAGTTTAGCAAATCTTTCACTATCCAAAGGGTTTTGTAAAAATATCGCAAGTTGATCTTCAAGAGGATGTAAAGAACCACCACATCTTTCTTTCAATATGATCTCTTATAAAATGATGTCTCACATCAATATGTTTGGTTCTTGAGTGCAAAACAGATTTTTGTGATTGCAATTGCACTTGTGTTATCACACATTATAGGAATTTCTCTTTCTTCAATTCCATAATCCCTTAATTGTTGTCTTAGCCAAAGTATTTGTGCACAAAAGTAGCTTTCCAAAGAAGAATTTATTCAAATTTCAAAGAAGGAAGTTGATATTGAATTATGTTTCTTGTTGAACTAGGAAACCACTATTTCCCATCAATTGACAAGTTCCTGTGGTGCTTTTTCATCAATCTTGCAACCAAAGATAATCGTAATCTGAGTAGGATATGACCTTGAAGGTTCCATCTTTTGAATACCATATTCCTACATCTAAAGTCTCTTTTAGATACTTGAGAATCCTTTTGACTGCAGCTAAATGACTTTCCTTTGGTTTAGATTGAAATCTTATACAAACACCTACATCAAAGGATATTTCAGGTCTGCTGACAGTAAGGTACAGTAGACTGCCTATCATCCTTCTGTATAAGGTCTTATCAACATCTTTGCCTTCATTGTATTCATCCAATCTAATGTTTGTACTCATAGGAGTTGATACCTTGGTGCTATTTTCCATACCAAATTTCTTTAAGAGCTCCTTGGTATACTTGGTTTGATGAATGAAGATCCCATCTTTCATCCTGCTTGACTTGCAATCCTAAGAAGTAATTCATTTCTCCCATCATACTCATTTGGAATTTACTTTTGATCGATTAGCAAACTTTTCACATAGTAATTCATTTTCGTAACCAAATATTATGTCATCAACATAAATTTGTACCAAATAGGTGTTGTTTCCTTCATTGATTCTGAAAAGAGTCTTGCCAATGGTACCTTTGGTAAAACCATTGTCCACCAAGAATTGAGATAGGGCCTCATATCATGCTCTTGGTGCTTGTTTCAAACCATAAAGTGCTTTATTGAGTCTCAGACACTTTATCTTTTGATCTTTAACTCAAAACCAGGAGGTTGTCGAACATAGACCTCCTCTTCCGTAATGCTATTCAAAATGCACTTTGACATCCATCTGATATACCTTGAAGTTTTTATAAGCAAAGATATGCCAAGAATAACTCTGATAGCTTCCAATCTTGCAACATGGGCATATGTTTCATCAACATCTATTCCTTCCGCTGAGAATAGCCTTTGCTACTAGTTTGGCCTTATTCCTCACAATGGTACCGATTCATCCAATTTGTTTCTCAGATACCCATTTTGTACCAATTATGTTTGCATGATTAGGCCTTTCCACTAGTGTCCAAACTTGATTTCTTTCAAATTCATTCAATTCTTCTTGAATAGCAATTATCCAACTGATCTGATATTGCTTCTTCAACAACTTTAGGTTCCATTTGAGATAGAAAACATGTAAACATTGCTTTTAATTGTCTTCTAGTTGTTACACCTTGTCAGACGCCAATAACTTGCTCATCGTGGTGATCCCTTAACCATTGTGGATTTTGGTTAGATTGATTCTCAAGAACATCATCTTTAGTAGGTCTCACGCTGTTTCGTGAGGTTCAATGTATCCTTGAACCGCCTCAGCTTGTTGCATCGCAGAAGTGTCACCACAGCAGGTGATCAAGCAGGGGCAGATTCGAGAGATCTTTAACTCATTTATCCTTTCCAAAACATCAACACATTCTCGGATCGTTGACTTGTTGATTCTCAATGAGATTCTCAAGCTTCATCTTCCATTCCAAAGAACTTAGGTTCATCAAATACAACATGTATTGTTTCTTCATGTTTCAGTTGTCCTTTGTTCAAGACTCAATGCCTTGGTCGATGTAAGAGTATCCCAAGAAGATTCCTTCATCTGATTTTGGTTGAAAGGTCTTCAATTGCTCCTTATGATTTAATATAAAACATTTGCTTCCAAATGGATGGAAATAGGAGATGTTAGGTTTCCTTCCATTCCAGATCTCATAAGGTGTCTTCAGCAGCTTCTTGTTCACTAAGGTTCTATTCTGTGTATAGCATGTTGTGTTAACTGCTTTAGCCCAATACTTTTCAGGTAATAATGCTTCACAAATCATAGAACTTCCTACTTTTTTCATAGTCCTATTTCTTCTCTCCGTAACCCCATTTTGCTGAGGTGTACCAGCAGCAGCTAGTTGATGTAGTACACCATTCTGCTCACAATATTCTCTTATAACTTTATTGAGAAATTCAGTACCCTTGTCTGATCTGATCTTCACTATTGTCAAACTTTTCTCATTTTGCAATCTCTTCAAAAGTTCAGGCATCTTTTGAAGTGTTTCACTTTTCTTGTTCATGAATACTACCCAAGTGTATCTTGAATAATCATCCACAACTACTAAAGTGTACTTCTTTCCTGTTATACTTGTTGGTGTTACTAGCCCAAACAAATCCATGTGCATCGGTTCAAGGCTCTTTTGTTGATTGCTTTGTTTTTGACTTGAAGCTTGATTTTGTTTGTGTACCTTGTTTACAAGCATCACATATAGCATTCTTCTTGAATGTGATCTCGTAAAACCAATCACCGCTTCTTCTTCACTAATCTGATTGATATCATCAAAGTTTAGATGATTCAACTTCTTATGCCATAACCAATTAAGTTTTGACTTGGTATGCACAATCGTGCAAGTTTCGAATAGCAGTGAGTCCAATCCACAACATACATGTTTTGTTGTCTTCTTTTAGCCAACACAACTTGATCACCTCTTTCACTAATGGCAATACATGTGTCTTTGTCAAAAGTGACCTTGTAACCCATGTCATAAAATTGTCCAAAGGCTCGTGAGGTTGTAGTCCAAATTCTTTCACAAATGCAACATTCCCGATTGTTAATCCATTTCTCACAAGTGTGCCATATCCTCTTGTGTATCATGGTGTGTTCCTCATTGCCAAAATTCACTCTTAGACCATCGCTTGCCACAAAATTTGACAAGCAGTGCTTATTCTTTGTCATATGTCCGAACATCCACCACAAAGTACTGCACACCCTACAAAACAAAGTTGATACATTTTAGGTTCCCAAAACTATTTGGGTCCATGATGGTCAGTGGTAAGGTATGACCCCTGGCAAGTTTCCATAAGGTCTCTTTGAAAGGTATCATACTTTTGTTCATACTTGTATTCTACACATCCATAAGGTTTAACAGCTTGGTTGTGTAGATTCACATATGCTTTCCGGCCTTTTGGTATGTAATGTCGCTTTGGAGTGATTTCTATTGTTAAGCACTAGTATAACCATAGGTTTGTTTGTTTGTTGTGAACAAATGTACTCTGTAATATGGAGTCCGCTGAGTCCTCTCGTTAAGTCCATTGTCAGGTCTTACCCTAGCATTATGGTTATATCTATTGTTTCTAGCATTGAAGGCGTGAATATTCCAATCATCATCATGTAGGAACAATCTACCTTTCCCCTAGATAAGTATCCTTGAATGATTGACATTTTTAGGTTTAGGATTCTTATCCTTGGAATATTTCCTGATTTTTACCCTTTTGTGGTCCAACAGACTTGGTAGCAGATCCGCTATCACAGTCTCTGTAAGGTACAATAGTCCTACTTTTGGATTTATTCCTTTGTTAGGTGATGTTGACCTCTTTGACTTCTCGATTTTGCTTCCTTGAAGTCTTCTCAAGAGGCTTTACCGCCTCAACAACCTTTTGGGAGGTAGATCTTGTGCAGCACAAACTTAGGACCACCTCGTACTAGTTCAGAACTTACTGATCCACTCTTATTAGATTGTTGAGTTCCAAATCCAAGGCTTGTTCTATCACCATAAGGCTTTCTAGATTTGAATACAGTGGAGGAACAAGATTGTTCAAAGAGATTCAAAGAGCTATCGAATGTACAAAGCAGACTTATGCCGATTCTCATTCCAACTTCTTTTCCTTTCCTTTGAGAAATTTTAATTCACTTTTAATCTTTCAACTTCGCTTGAAGAGCTTCTTTTCAAATTTCACAATCTCATAACCAGATTGTATTATCCTCGCTTGATTAGTGATGGCATCCAAATTTTCTTCATTGTCGAATTTTTTGGATTTGAACCACAAGTTGATTCACAATCACTTCCAAAGCAGAGTGTTAATAGATACAAAGTTGTATACCTCCTCCGTGTCATCCATATTTGCCATTAAAGCATAATCATCCATATCAAGAACAAGTGCAAAGGTCATCGATTCATTTCCTTTCCGATTCAACTTCATATCCTCGATTCATCTTCAAAGAACCATAGCTTTCTTGCCGATCTTCTTTGTTGACTTTTGCTCTTCGTAAGTCCGACAATCAAACCAAATGTCCAGGCTTCTTGCAATTGAAGCAAAGATGATCGTGTTCCTTTTCTCGCTTTAGTTCGTGATAGTTAGGTTTGAAGTGTCCTGGTTTCTTGCATTGATAGCACAAATAGTCATTGTCTTTCCCGATTCCTCCTTCTTCTTTCACTAAATTTCTTTGTGAAGTTCCTGTGAGAACCCTTTCTAGATTTCATCAACTGATTTTCTTGCTCAAGAGGCAATTTGTTCTGCATCTCATCCAAAGAGATCATCTTGAGCTCCCGGTATTTCTTCTGATGTGTAGCAAATGCAATGCAAGGGTCTTTGGTTCTTCTTTTTCTCTCCTCGTACAAGTTTCTTACCGAATTCATATGCCTTGAGATCTCGAGAACAATTTGAAGGTGTCCTCTTCATGTAGACTACTCATTTCTTCTATGGCAATACCTTCATCTCCCAAACTTCTTTGCGTGTAATGCTTCCATGATTTTTGAATTGATTTCTTCCTTTGAGTATTTTACACTCAAGAGGGGTGAGTTCATCCATGATTGCATTGAATCTTGACTCCATTTGTTCCATAGTTTCATTTGGTTTCATTTTGAACTCCTGAACTTCTTCTTTGCCACACCGATCTTGTTCTTATTGATTGCATCGTTGTCTTCATAGATTAATTGCAACTTATCCCAAAGTTCTTTTGCAGTCTTGCAATCTTTCACCTTCATGTACATATTACTATCCAAAGTTCTGTATATGATATCAATAGCAATGTTGTTGAGGTTTGCTCTTTTTCTATCTTCAGCATTCCACTCTTTTTGGTTTTGGAATGTACAGAGTTTGATTATTCACAGTAATAGCTTTTGTGATTTCCAGTGGTCCATCAGTCAGCACATCCATCATCTCATCATGTGTTGCAGCTAAATAAGCCAGCATACGACGTTTATACTCATCAAAATGATCCAAAGAGCACATCAACATTGTTCATGTAACGCCCGCCCCTCGATACCGATCTCTTATCCAGATGAGAAACGCTCACGCAGATAGCATTAAATAAATCTAACATTATACGCAAGCCTCTACGTCGTCAGATCAAATAAAAGCAAACGGAAGCTAAAAAGACTCGGTAAAAACATAAATGCTACTATGAATAGAAAGTAACCATGCTAAAGATGGATAGTTAAATTACAACGACGAAAACCCAAAGACCTAAACAATACGAGGTCTTAAAAGTAGAAGTACAACAAGTCTAAGAAAAGAAATACAACCTGCACTAGTACAACCTTTACAAAGAAATCAACTAAGAGCTTTGTCAAGACTTCAAAGTCTTCAAAGGTCGCCATCTACACTTGATCAACCTGCTTGTCTTCTCACCCCACAATGCATACAAAAGAAAATGCAAAGGAGGTAAGTACAAATTACTTAGTAAGAGTGAGAAGCTAATGAATAACTAAGTTATACAACAAAATATTATTATTATGATTATTAAATTATCTTTACGAGACCGACTAATTTAAGGTTCAATCCATGCCCATCGACATGTCATGACTAAACGCTTCTAGCTTAGCTTATCTTGGTTACGCTATCACTCAAGGACACTACGCATGGCGCTCATCACCACCTTAAGATATACTTGCTAACTAACGGTGATTAGCACCGATTAACTCCGGGTCTCCCGGTATGCGATATACGTCCGATGAATTTCCTCCACTCGCTATTCACCCGCTTATAGGCCAAAGCGCGTTGTTCACCTTTTATGAACGTATCACATCGCCGATATGAAAGAGTGCCTAACCGAGAATAAGTGACGCTTTATTTTTTACTACACGATGTAATTATTACCGTGGAATTAACTAGCCACCTAAGTGTTTTCGTAAGCTCCTCACATACACTACTCTTTTCCTCGACTACTAGACACGGACAAGTCCTAGAAAATACACAGACATTGTTGAACTCTAGTTCATCAAAGCACAAGCCCTTTCATGCCCTTCCTCGACGGATCCGAACTTCAACTCCTTTAAGAGTACATTCGTGTTTTAACTGAACGATCGTAAGTTCAATCAAGCTTGTTCATATTTAATTAATGTTATTGTGCCAAAAAAATAGAAATTTAAAACTCAACACCAAAATACCAAAACATATCACATCTCATTAATTACAACTCGAGCATGGATTCTATCACCAAACAACACCAAAACTCACCCAAATCGAACCAATCATTATAAAACTATAATTATCATTAGAAGAGCTCTTTACCTTAATTTCCAGAAAACCGAAAGAAAACGCTGCAAATCGCAAATAATCGTTGATCCTCAACCCCAAAACCTATTTGATCAACGAGAAACCCTAAAATCCTTTTTTTTTTTGTAAAACCGAAACTCGAAAAGTGATCAAACTGCAGATTACCTGGATTAAATGCTGCAAACTATTTTTGGATTGATTTACGCCCAAGACGATCGTTTCGACTACTCATGGTCATAAAAGAGAGCTACGGATTGAAAGATACGAATTTTTCAAGAATCAAACTCTACGAATACCAAAAACTAGGGCTAAACTAAAACTTACGAAATTGAGAGATGTTATTTTCCAAAGTTATGCGCTCTCCTCGCTACCGATCACTTTTCTCTCCTCGCGCATTTTGAATGATGAACGGATTGATCACACGGTTGAAGTTTACGCTCTCCCCTTTTCTCGCATCTTCTCAAGCTTGCTTCTCCTTCGATCGCTGTTCTACCTTTTTTTTTTCGTAAATTGCGTGACTAATTTACTAGAAGACTTTGGGGATTATTTCTTTTATAGCCATTTAATTAAACTCATTAATTAAATAACTAAATCCTTTAATTAAATCCTTCTTAATTAAATAAATAGGATAAATAATAATTAGGTCGCAGCTGGTATGCCCAATTACTATTTTACCCTTTCGAAAAGTTGGGATGTTACATTCCTTCCTCTTTAAGAGGAGTTTCATCCTCGAAACTCGAATGTAACCGAGAGGCACTTGAACTCCTGACTTTGGCGGCCGCTTTGTCTTCCAACTCTTACCGCCTTCTTCTTCCATCTTCCAACTCTTCTCGCTTGTCTTTAGCCAATTTGAGGTTGCGACGATCCACTTCAATCTCCTCGTTGACTTGTCAGAATAATTCGGTCTCAGATTCATTGTTGCTCCACTTCATCCCGTAAACTCGTGTTCTTCTATCTCTATCTTCATGAAAGATCGCCAAAGAGATCGCTCCAGCTTCTTGTACTTATTGGTCGCCTCCGAGAGGAACCGCAATTGTCATCTCGGGTTTTCATTCTTCATTGTCCTTCACAATCTTCCGTGATTCGAACCCAAAGTTGATTCCGATGCCGACGGTTGCTATCTTCATCTAACTCGTGTGGATGGTTGGGCTCCACCACTCACTTGTAACCGGAGACAATTGGGTCTTTGTCTTGTTTCTTTCACTTAACTCATCAACTCGCTTCAATCTTGCAATCATCGGTTCAACACTCTTTGCTTGCTCCTCGCCGACCTATACCCGAAAGCTTAATCTTCCCACCAAAACTACACTTCCGCACACTTGACTTCTTTCGATCTCAACTTCCATCATGGCACCACAAGCTTGTCAAGAGCTACGAGGATCCCAAATTAAGGACTTCGAGACTCCGTGGGTGGAGAACATTCACCGCCATACTTTCCTCCGACGGTCCGATCCAATTCTTATGCCAAAAAGAGTTAGCTTGGAGAATAAATAAAATTGAAAAGTGACAAGTTAGGTACTGTGGTGGTATGTCAACAAGGTAAGCAAAGGAATGATATAATGCACTTGAAATAAGAAAGGTTGCTTGGGTTACAAGCAAAACAAGATGATTTCGTGTCGGGGAAAAGTTGAAGGTGGTTCCAAATCAAGAATGAGACATTGTATCATAATACAAGGGATAGCCACCGAAAGAAAACAAAAGGACACCTTGCATGATGATTTTTTTTGGGAGAGGAATTCTGCAAGATACGGTGGTCTGCAAAGACTTCAGAGGTAACTTGAAGGGATGGTAATAAGTTTTCATATAGACCTTTAGAAGTGGAGACATTAAAGGAAACATCACATTAGAAAAACAAAGTAAAGGTGCAAGGTCGAGCACCGTATGATAAAATAAAAAAATAGAAATCAAAGAGAGCAAGAATCTCAACGTGAAGGAGCCATGGAGACAAAACGAGCACACCAAAAGGTCTTAGAATAAAATAAACACTTGTCAAGAAGTGTCCAAGTTTGCAGTAGTCAAAGAGAGGATATTTTAGGATTTAATAGAAATAGAAATTTCTCTCAAGGAATTGTAAGGGAATATCAAAAGTTTGAATAAGTAAGCGGCAAACAAGATCTTGAATGAAGAGGAAACGACACGTAAGAATTGTCGGATAAGGTTTGATTTCAAAGAATTAATTCAAACCTTCAAAGGAAGTTTGAATGATCATTGACGATTCAAATCAAAAGTTCAAGGTTGCACTACTCAAGAGGAATAGTACACTGCCAAGGAATAAATTCTCAGGGTCATTCCTCATGAGAGAATGGAAAAGTTAAAACAAAAGGCAATAACCGTGTATCAAAATGGTAATGTAAACGCCAAAACAGTAAGATGGGAAGTGAAAAAGGTGTATATGGCGGTTCATGGCTCTAAATGGTCTCAAAGAGAGTTAAAACCAAGGGTACAAGGTACATTAATCAATTGGAAATCGTGTGTAGAATTCAAAAGTTGATTGGCTAAATAGGTTCGAAGGCACCTTGGCAAAGACTACCTTTGCTTGAAACCGGCTTAGCATAATTTGCTAGAAGGTTAAAGATAGGTAATCAAGATGCATGTCAAGGTAGGATTAAAGATCCAACTAGTAAGAAGATGAGATGCATACCTTGAAAGAACAAGTAGCATTAGATGGAAAGATTACAAAATCAACACTACCCTTATGAGGGAAGCTGAAAATAAACACAAGTAAAAAGAATGTTCTGACATTAAAAGGTTCAGTCAAATTTGTACTTGAAAAGAAGAATGGGGGTGCAACAATGCAGAGTTAGAGGGAACTTGTTCCTTGATTTGACAAGTAAGGAAGCATGGATTTGTTCAAAAGAAAGGCCTATGGAAATATGTTTCTTAGGTACTTCATGACAACAATTGAAGAGGATTTGTTGAGCTTAAAGATCTCAAATGAGGGATTACATGAGAAATAAATTACCAGAAAAGGTATAATTACAAAAGGGTATGAAAATGGTCTGAACATCAAACATGGCATGCTGGAGGATGGTATCTTGGTTCTTGTCTATAACTGCAAAAGAAACAACAATGTTAACTTTACAAACTTTCTACCATGAGACATATCCTAGGAAAGATCGCTTGAAACCTTCTAAGACATAACACTCAGAATTTGCTACACTCTTAGCCCAAACCCCAAGTCAAAGAGGTGAAAATCCCTTTAGGTTGTTGTGTATGATATTTACTCCGGATCTGACATTATCAATTTATACAGCCAAATCAAAAGGAATTTGAGCACGATCCAAAGATAAAAGATTTAGATACTGGAGTTTCCTATGTGACATAAAAATATTAGAATTTGTGGATGAGAGGGAGTCAGTCAAAAACAATTATTTCTAACGATTGCACAAGCTGTCAGAATTTCCAGATTCATAAACACTGAGTTGAATTGCAAATCGAGATCAAACGAAAACGAATCTGAGCTTAATTTCAAAATGAAAATTGTAGATAAAAGTTTTGTCTGCAATATATCAAAAATTCAGATCAATTGAAGGTGTTTAACCTGTTCAAAACGGAAGAAGAAGTGAAAATGCTGCTGCAGATTTTCTGGACAGAGTGTCCGGCATAAACATGAATTTTCTGAACAATCCATAATGATTATTGAGTTGATGTAAAAAGAGAAATTGTACATAAGACAGTAATCTACTTTTCTGAAAATTTTCAGAATTTTTGGAACAAGGTAAGTTGTTTAACCTGAAGGGAAAACACGGAAACAAAAGCATTCACTCATGTTGGGTAAAGCCAAACACGAGGATGATGAAAAGTATGTGCCAAAGTAAGAGACCTTTAACACTATTAGTTGAAACGACTGAGGAGTACTTGGAAAGAATAGAATTACACATGGATTTCGTGTAGAACCATCTCAAGCAAAGCAAAGGTCAAAGAATTTTGGTAAACATAAACCAAGCGAGAGCAAAAAGAGAAAACGGAGGGTTTGTAGAGTCGAGTCTTTAAACAAAAATTTGTATGTACTAAAACATCTTGTAGGGGATGCATTAAGGGTAATCACTAGGATGCAAAAGTGTGTTGCCCCAAAATAGCTAAACAAGATATAGTTGGAAGGATATGAAATTGTCACTCTCAAATAGTTCAAGGATGAGAAACTTATTTTTCTTAAATCAAGCATTTGACACGATGAAAACATCTTTAAAAAAATAAGGCACATCAAATGAATGTACACACTTGGAAAACAAAATCATGCGTAATAAGAGACTTTTACCGAGTTTCGTGTTTTCAAATGGAGGATTTAACCAGAGCATGAGTTACAATTAGTATGGATGGGGAACATTGAAATCGGGATAACCAAGTAGGAAACTAGATGATTATAAAAGAGGATCTTATTAATGAAGACATAAGAATGGAAAATCACCACGCAATCGTATCTTGCCATCGAGGAGCACTATAACGACAACACCTAGTCTCTACCTACCAAACTTTATCCTGGTAACAACTTGCTTAAGAATCGATAAATCAAAGTATTCTCATCTCCTATAACCTATTACACTATAACCTACAGGGGTGAAAGAAAGACATCTATCCTTCCTTGACCAGAGGACTTAAATGATTTTGAGAAATTCGGGTGCATACATAAGCCACTTAAAGAATTGATTTGCACAGTAACAAACCAAACTGATTTTGAACATGAGGCAAAGATAAAATCTGTGAGTATATAAGTTTCACATATGATGCTCAAAAATCAAAATTTTTGGGAAGCCATAGTTCGGTCAAAATAATTCTTTTCATCTATCGCTATAAGTCACAAAAATTTTCAGACTTCATCAATCGTCGTGTGTTGCAGATTGTGCTCAAACAAAAACGAATTTGCACTTGGTCCAAAAACAAAAATTATAGTACAGATGTTTTCTACAACATATCAAAATACAAGTCATTTGGAGGTGTTTAGCTTATTCAAAATGTAATGATAAGTAAGAGTACCAATAGAGAATTTTCTCAACAGAGTACTTTTCTTGTTAAACAATTTGTGAACAATCCATATTGAAAACTAAATTGATGTAAAGAGAGAAATTGTAGATAAGACAACTTTCTATGTGGCTGAAAATTTATAGAATTCTAGAACAACAAAAAAATGATATAACATGATATGTAGAACGTGAACAAAATCGCTTACTCATTTTGCATAATACCAAGTTACAAGGAAGTGATTTGAACAAAATGTAGCATTACGAAAGCATTAAAACCTCAAAAAGAAAGAAAAATAGAGAAAGATTCGAAGATTCCAAAAGGAAAGAGGGATCCTAGTAAGGGTTCTCGAAAGGAACAAAACTTAAGAGGATCACATAAGAGATATGAGCTTAAAACTCAACCTTCACCTAAGGAGACTTTTCACTTGGTCCTAGTGCAACTTAACCACGTTCTAAGGATTCCTAATCCTACGAGAATTTACCACCAAGATCAAGAGAGATCGAAAGGTTCCAAAAGGTCTAAAGAAATCATAAGATCAAGCGCTTACTGCTGCACTAAAACCAATTGGTGTTAGTAAAGGCGCAACTATATTTCTTATCATTTAAGAGTGTGGGCAATCCGCCCAACACTTCCTCAAGTGTTAGCAACTGCCTAACACTTGCACAATTTTTTTTTAATAATGTTCCAACCAGGGTTCGATCTCATGACCTCTCTGGCTCGCTACCATGTTAAGATCAAGCGCTACCGCTGTACTAAAACCAATTGGTGTTAGTAAAGGCGCAACTATATTTCTTATCATTTAAGAGTGTGGGCAATCTGGCCCAACAAAATCCAATCTTCGAGGGAAGAAGCATAGGAAAGAAAGGACGCTTCGTCTCTGATACCAACTGTAACGCCCCGCTCCCGGATACCGAGCCCTTATCCTGATGGGAAACGTTCGGCACGTATAGCATTAAATAAATCTAACATTATACGCAAGCCTCTACGCCGTCAGATCAAATAAAAGCAAACGGAAGCTAAAAAGACTCGGGTAAAACATAAATGCTACTTTGATTAGAAAGTAACCATGCTAAAGATGGATAGTTAATTTACAACGATTTAAAACCCAAAGACCTAAACAATACGAGGTCTTAAAAGTAGAAGTACAATAAGTCCAAGAAAAGAAATACAACCAGACTAGTACAACCTTTACAAAGAAATAAACTAAGAGCTTTGTCAAGACTTCAAAGTCTTCAAAGGTCGCCATCTACACTTGATCAACCTGCTCGCCTTCTCACCCCACAATGCATACAAAAGAAAATGCAAAGGAGGTAAGTACAAAGTACTTAGTAAAAGTGAGAAGCTAATGAATAACTAAGTTATACAACGAAAGGTTATTATTATGATTATTAAATTATCTTTATGAGACCGACTCAATTTAAGGTTCAATCCATGCCTATCGACATGTCATGACTAAACGCTTCTAGCTTAGCTTATCTTGGTTACGCTATCACTCAGGACACTACGCATGGCATTCATCACCAAGATATACTTGCTAACTAACAAAGATTAGCACCGATTAGCTCCGGGTCTCCCCGGTATGCGATACGTCCGATGAATTTCCTCCACCGCCATTCACCCGCTTATAGGCCAAAGAAATGTTGTTCACCTTTTATGAACGATCACATCGCCGATATGAAAGAGTGCCTAACCGAGAATAAGTGACGCTTTTATCTTTTACTACACGTATGTAATTATTATCGTGAATTAACTAGCCACCTAAGTGTTTTCGTAAGCTCCTCACATACACTACTCTTTTCCTAGACCACTAGACACGGACAAGTCCTAGCAAATACACGCACATTGATGAACTCTAGTTCATCAAAGCACAAGCCTTTTCATGCCCTTTTCCGACGGATCTCAACTTCAACTCCCTTTAAGAGTACATTCGGTGTTTTAACCGAACGAATCGTAAGTTCAATCAAGCTTGTTCATATTTAATTAATGTTATTGAACCAAAAAAGAAATAGAAATTTAAAACTCAACACCAAAATACCAAAACATATCACATCTTATTAATTACAACTTAGCATGAATTCTATCACCAAACAACACCAAAACTCACCCAAATTCAACCAATCATTATAAAACTATAATTATCATTAGGAAGAGCCTCTTACCTTAATTTCCAGAAAACCTAAAGAAAACGCCAAGCAATCGCAAATAATTGTTGATCCTCAACCCCAAAACCTATTTGATCAACGAGAAACCCTAAAATCCTTTTTTTTTCTTCGTAAAACCGAAAGTGAAAAGTGATCAAAACTGCAGATTACCTGGATTAAATGCTACAAAACTATTTTTAGATTGATCTACGCTCCAAGACGATCGTTTCGACTACTCATGGCTGTGAAACAGAGCTACGGATTGAAAGATGCGAATTTTTCAAGAATCAAACTCTACGAATACCAAAACTCAAGCTAAATCGAAAACTTACGAAATTGAGAGATGTTATTTTCCAAAGTTGCGCCTCCTCACGCTGATCACTTTTCTCTCATGGGCATCTTGAATGATGAACGGATTGATCACACGGTTGAAGTTTACATTCTCTCTTTTCTCGCATCTTCTCGCTGCTTCTCCTTCAGACGCTGCTCTACCTTTTTTTTTCCGTAAATTGCGTGACTAATTTAATAGAAGACTTTGGGGATTATTTCTTTTTATAGCCATTTAATTAAACTCATTAATTAAATAACTAAATCCTTTTAATTAAATCCTTCTTAATTAAATAAATAGGATAAATAATAATTAGGTCGTAGTGGGTATGCCCAATTACTATTTTACCCTTTCTGAAAAGTTGGGATGTTACAGTTCTAGCATACTGATTGCTATCCCTGATGCAAAGCTTTGAAAATCAGAAACTTGAAAAAGTTTTCAAAGTATTTTCACAAGCACAACAAGTAGGATTGCTTCAGAACAGAAGCACTGCTCTGATACCAATTGTTGGTCCCTTGAAAAGGCTTTGGTTAAGTTTAGAGGGGGGGGGGGGTGAATAAACTTAACACTTAAAACTTTTGGAGTTAACAAACTCAAAGAACTTCAAGAAATGGCCGATTGCTTAATAGTCACCGACACTCGTGAGTCTCCGACTATTGACTTTACTGAATTTGTTGCAGTGGAATATATTTAAATTAAGCCTTATTACTTGTTGTTAAAATATGATACCAAGTATTACATACTCAGCAGTGTATGTGTGTGATTCAGTTGCTAGTTTTAGTAGGTTGATGTGCTTAATATACAAAATGCAGAAAGTAAGTAGGCAAATTTTATAGTGGTTCCAAGTGGTGTAATCCTGTCAGCCCACTCTTCTCCTATGATGTTGGAGGTAATTCACTAGAGATCTCTGAGGTAGCGGTTACAAAAATCTCTAAGTTGCTTGTCCTTCACCAATAACTATGGCTTCACAAACTGAACACTTGGAACATGTAGGATTGTCGCCCAAAGTCTTCCATTGGTCCTTGAAGGGTAGGATTGCCTCTTCACCAGCTCCACCACAAAAAACAGTCATTGACACCCTAAGATGCTTCACTGTCTTTAGCAGATTTCTTATAAAAGAAAGTTTGAATCAAGTAAGTGATTCAGCTTTCAGCAGCTTGATCAGGATGATATGATCAGCAGCTTGAGGTCTTCAAGTGTGTAAACATGATGTAGCTTGATAACAGATTACACTTGAAGAGTTTGACTAGATCAGTAGCTTTAAGTTCAGTAGGATCAGCAGGGTGATTTCTTGATAAGAATCTGAAACTCAAGATTATCTGTTGTTTTTCCTCAATTTTCATCACTTGTATCTGAATTAGAGTCCTCTATTTATAGGTAGGAATCTTGTGACTTATGTTTGAAATTCAAACATAGTCGCTTCAGATTTGTCCCATCTTGACTTGCTTTCGTCCTCAGACATAGTAATCGATAATCGCTGTAATGCTTTTGACGCTTTTCACCTCATCCACCCTTTGACTTGTATCCATTGGATAAACCTCTGCTTTTCCCAACGCCCCTTTAATCTTAGCCATTTATTTGTTTGAAAAAATCAGAAGTTGTTATCTGTCTTTATCCTTGTAATCTTTCAATGCAACCTTTTATTTAAATCGAAATATGTGTTCAACAGGTTCCTGTGAATGTAAGTCTGCTGAATGTATATCAGTCAACTGTTCCAAGGTTGCTGTGTTTATAAAAGCACTTCAGCTGACTTCTCTTATATCTAACCTTTTGTTTTAAGTTAGATTACACCATTTTAATCATAACCAAGTTCCAATCACCATTTAACTCGTGGAACTTAGACCTTGTACACAAGGTATATGTAATCAGTTTAGGTCATCACAGACTTCCCTAAATTTTGATTCCATATCCTTGACTTTAAATACTAAGTTTGATCCTTTAGCCTTCAATAACTGAGTTTGAAACCTCATCCTTCAGTCTTCAGCAGGTTCCTAAACTAGTCTATCGACTGTGTACCCTATCGATATAGATAAAGTCTCATTGATGAAAGTCACCGACCATTTACAAAGGCTTGTTTGATCAAAACCTATACAAAGATCAAACTCTAATAAGCCTATACATTTGATCTAGACATCTTTTTGCCTTTGCTCTATAACAGCTAGTCTGGCACTCATCACTAAAACTTAAAATAAGTCCAACAGTTTCCCGAATAAATAATATTCGCATATTCATTAAATAGACCAACTATTTAATTTATTCCCGAGGTTCCACTAAACGCGAAAACACTCACATGTTAGGAGCCAACCCGGGACCATGGACCTATAACCAGTAGCTACAATAAATTGAATAAAATATTCATCGAACATAATATTTCTACTCAACTTATTAATTCCGGAATTACGCCACCATAAATCTGAAACTGAATTCTATCGATTATAGGTATAACTTATTTTCAGAAAGTCGAGTCAATAAGTGTCCATTGATATAATCATTACATACAAACTAACCTCCATAGACTATCCGCAACGGCCGGCGATTATTTCCGTAAACCTTCTTCATTACATCTTATCCTTATTTACCTTCAACCCGCTTAGTGATAATTAGTTCATAACCAATTTGAACTCGGCCGATCGATCGCTTTCTAGGATCATCAAATAAATGGATTGTCTTTCTACTTCCCGCAGAAGGAATGGGTTCGACCACACCTTTAGGAATGGGGATTGTCTTTCTACTATCCTCACTCAATACGTAATAGTGCCAACATGAAAGTGATTCGCACTGCCGCCTCTTAGCGATCCTTAACGAACACATCAAACACTATTTTGAAACGAGCAGGTGTCTGCAATCACTTCAGGATTAAGGTTAATCCATATATGATCATCTTGTGATTTAATGGGATTTCTCAATCATGGAATTATATGAGGAAATACAGATTAAATCGGTCAAGTCCTATATGACTACATCGTATATAAATGCCCCACTTAGATAACCAATATTGACGGTCCGAATAAGATGGTCACACCTTAAAGTGTTATGGGCGCATTAATGGTGGTTTAATCAATAGACCCCATACTTTGATTAAGTTCACCACGGACTAATAGTTCAAGTGTATCACCATTAACTTAATCCTCGCGTGACACACACTAAGTTATATGGCTACATATGATACAACTAGGGGTTTTCGTGAGTGTATTATTTGCAAGCACGAAGCAAGTAATACTGATGAGGATAAATCATCATTTATTAATTATAAAACAATTACATAAATTGTCTTTCGTGTGCTACTTCCAATGACTCTAGCCTCCTATGATACAACATACTCTTATCATTGTCTACTTTAAAAACAGAGAGGTTTTTTGAAAACTTTTTATCACCCTTCCGACTTTCCACAAAATAGAGTCCTCTTAAGTCTAGCAAGTCCAATCCTCCTCATTGTTGCCAATTCTCGAATCACACAAAAGTTAGTAGAAAACAAAACATATCGCTTGAATATTTAGTTAACTTTCTTATAGAAACCAGATTGGCACACAACTCGTACATGCATGACATCTTTTAATGTCAAGAAATCATTCAATCTAACATTCCTGCACTCAACAACTTTAATACTCGTACCATTTGCAACAATGATAGTTTTATTGGTGTCGCAGGAATGTATGAAGAGAACAAATGCAGGAATGGGACATATGATCTGTGGGCCCCAAAATAAAAACCCACCCCTTAGTAACTTTCTCTGATTTAAAGAATTAATGGAGGCCAAACCTGAGAAAATCATAGATGAATAAGGGTTTTCCAAGGTATTAAGGAACTTCCTCGATTTTCAATTTCAAATTGACCAAGGTTTGAATTCTGATTAGGAGTCTGATTTGTCCCATGTACATTGCTATCTTCTTTGTTGGTGTTAGCTACATGTGCCTGGGCATTGTTCTTGTCAAGCCTTCCATGTAATTTCCAACAAAAATCTTTGGTGTGCCTACTCTTTTCGCAATGAGTGCAAAAAGATTATCTTTGTCACCGGATTTCATATTCTCGCTTTTGAGTGTGAATATTTCTGTCTGAACTACCTTAGACTCATTGGTATTATGAGGTCCAAATTTCATTCGACTAGCAAACAGAGTTGATCCTTCGTGGATATAGTGTCTAACATGAGTACATGACACATCTTCTTCCTTCCTCTAATTCTAACAATAGATATTGTTTCTTTTGTAGTAGGAAGATCACTTTTGCCAAGAACTGGACCCTTATGGGGTCATATTTTTATTGAGACTAGTTAAAAATGATAAAATCTTCTCATTTTCTATCATTCTTCCGAAGGTAGCAAAGATCAAGACTATCCTTCATTTGGATACATTGGTTATGATCAAGTTCCCGCACACATACCTTGCGTAATGCTAGAGTATTCAAGATGATGGATTTGTTCCCTTGTTTGGTATTCTTAATCCTTGTCCTTACTTCATAAATCTAGGTCGCATCATTAACCTTAGAGTAGGTTTGTCATACATTATCCTGCATTTCTTTAGCAGAGAGGACGAAACATGCAAGTGTCAATGATCTCCGTAATCGTAAAGTTCCAAAGCTAGACATAACCAACGAGTCCTTCTCATCCCAACTAGCATATTTGGGATTATCTCGAGGAGGACCGGTTCCTAGAAGATGGATCGCTTCCTCTACCATTCAAGAAGGTTCTCGACAAACTGGGACCATTTGAGATAATTTTTTCCATTCATTTTATAAGAAGGCTGAATGTTTTGGAGTTCCCCTGAAGCTATGGTGTTTTAAGGGCCGTAGATTTAGTGGCAATGCTAGTAGCAGAAGATTCAGTAGCCATTTAAAGGGGGTAACATATCGATTTGTGAAAAGGGCCAGAATTTGAACCTAACGCTTTGATACCATGTAAAGAGTAAAAGCAATGAGAAAAGTATTCTTTTATCTATATATAATAAGAAGAGACCCAAAAGCCTTTAAAATGCTCCATGTCCCATGTTTTGTTTAATTTAGGTTTACTCCTGGTCATGACGTGGCAAGTCGGGGCTTGACACGTGGCACCGATTCTTCATATAATAAGAGGAGACCCAAAAGCCTTTAAAATGCTCCACGCCCCTGTTTGTTTAATTTTGTTTACTCTTCTGGTCGCCACATGGCAAGTCAGGGCTTGACACGTGGCAACCGATTCATATTTTAAAATAGTTTGCTCATTAACTAATTATTATTATTATTAATTCATTTATGGGTCAAAAAATTAGTCAGCAGAGTAATAGTATAGGATACGTGTTTTTTTTTTCTGAAGGGAGATGGGGGTTTGAGGCCAGCTGTTTGCATGTAAAGGTTAATGGATAGGTAGAGTTGAAGGGGTGACGTAGTGGAAGGGTGTTTAGGTTTTGATTTTGACAGAGGAAAAGCCGAAGAAGAAGAAGAAGAAACGGCGATTGGGGTAGGTTTTGATTCATTCCAATTTCTGTCAATCATGTCGTTCTTGACGGATTTTTGGTTTATAAGACATGAATTTGAAAACTTTAGCCTCCAAATTTTCAGATTTTAGCTTTAGACCGTTTGATTTTTCCATGGATTGGAAAAGAAATCTACATCATCTCTGAGAGGAAGATTCAATCAATTGAAAGATGACTTCTTTTCCAGCTTTATCCACCGGATCAAAGAGAGAATGATGGATTTGCTTGCGGGATTGTTATTACACAACAAATCAAGAATTGTAAAGGAGTTATATCCAGGTAAAGCCTTATCTTCTTGCTTTTATATTTGCAATTTTCTGATTATATAAACCAATTTCACATAAATTTTGCACAGTGAAAAAAAGTCATTTGCTTATAATGCTCATTCATCTGTAAGCTTCTTTTCTTCTTCTTCTTTCATAATAAATGGTGTCCAGTGTACTTTTTCCCCATTACAAATATTGGCCGGTGACGATCTCATCGGGTGTTCAAATTTAACCGGCATTGTACCGGGTCAACTGTAGCCTAGTTGGTGAGTCAAGGTCGTATCCCACAAGGAGTGTATTGGTTAACCACCGATTAGGTTCATATTTTCGATCCAAGTCGCAATTTTTGCAATAAGATAGATATATCTAAAAATCTACTACTACAAAGGGTGATAAAATGATAAAAAGCCTACCCAAGACAATGCAATGATCAAGCAAACCTCTATCAGCATCATGGGAATGAATTACCTACCAACCTCCAATGGTATTCAAGTGTGTGTTACTGGTGCACTCCTAAGCTAGTAGTTTCCCCTCATACGAGTGAATGAACCTACTCTATGCCTCCTCCTTGGTCTAAGTGTCCTAGACCTAATGATTCAACATGATTAAGATCTTGAATGCAATGACAATGTCAATAACCCCCGGATAAGAAATCGAATTCCATTTAAGGTCGATTTTACCTTCCGGTTCTCCTATCCCTTCTCCCACACCAAGCATCTCCTTTCGGTCTCAACTAAGTGTGTGTGTGCTAGTGCTAGGTGATCAATCTAACACCAACAAGCAATTCAATGAAAATAGGAAAAGATAAACAACACACATGAAGCTATGAATCATAAATTCACATTCCCAATCAACTAATAGAGATTAATAACTATCACGAATACATCATCTTGGCTAGCAAAAGCTTAGCCTTCCATGGCTATGAAGGTCAAATTGTCACTTAAGAACTTCATAACTATGAACATAAAACTAGAAATAATAAGAGAAGGATTTACCCACAAGATTGAAAGTATTTCAAAAGAGGATAATTGCATTGACTCTTCAAGGTTTATCCATGGAGAAAAATTACATCAAAAGAGATGGGTTCCTTCACAAAATCAACTCCAAAAGCTTCAAGTAGAGATTCTTTTAAGATTACAAGTAGAATTAATGTCTAAACTATTGCTATGGTTAGGCTAGGAGAGCCCCTTGGGGCGTGGAGGTGCTTTCAAGGGAGAGGGAGAAATGGAGAAGATGAAGTTGGGGTCCAAAAATTAGGTAAAAATCGATCCAAATGAAGTTTTTATGCTGAATTCTGCTTTTTCTGCGACTTTCTGGCGTACGCCGCTAAAGGTCTGAAACTCTCTGAATAGCTACAGTGACGTTCGGCGCGCGCCGCGAAAAGATCCGGCCTGTGCCGATTTCACAGCAACTCAGTAAAATAGCCATAACTTGAGTTATAAAGCTCCGATTGATGTGATTTAAAATGTGTTGAAAAGCTCTTTTCTTTATCTACAACACTCATGAAGATGTATGCTATGGTAGAAGTACTAAGGACAGTTGACCCGTTTGACTTGTTAGCTTCCGGCACACTCTCCTAGCCATCAAAAGATGTGCTATGCTCACACGTGGCGTCACTCTGGGTCTTGGTTAACCTATAATCCTGCAATATAACACAAAAATACCTAGCGTAAACCCGACACGACGCTCCGGTTACTATAACCGTTACAAAACTATCAAAATATGATATTCTATATAATAATTACTATCTACACATTTGGGTGAAACTGAGCAACTAATGACTCAAATTGATACGAGAACATCAATAAATGCATGAGAAATAGGGATAAAACATCGTGAAATGCATCAACTAGTTGACTCACATCACAATCCCCACTTAGCTTTTGCTCGTCCTCGAGCAAATAAAGCGACAAAACAACTCAAATCAAGTGATAGGGTCATACAACATAAAGAAGTAAGAGCTCAACTAGATGATGTAACCAATCGTACGTATAACCACATGTTAACCGGAATCTAAGAAAGTAGTGGAGTGTGTGTGTGAATATTCCTCAAATTACCAAGCAACCAATTATGAAATCATGCATGCAAGACTTATTTGGTGCAATCCATATGCTTAATAATGATACCAATCTCCACTAATCGAGGCATTCAGAGTCAAGAAGTTAGATCGGGTAGGACTTGCAAGCTTGTAACGTTAGGCCGGGTAGTTGGCTAAGTGAAGGGTAAAAATGATATATCAAAGAGAACAATTGCAAGGTAGCAAGCCTCTACACCTTCACTTCCAAAAATGTTGAATTGGTATATCTTCTTCTTCTTTTGCAAAAATCGTCGAGGTGGCCACTTCAACAAAGAACAAAAGAGATAAGAACACCGCTTCAAATCAACGGAATTTCCCAAAGCTTGAGTTACTTGACTTTGATAAACTTGTCCTTCAAAATTGCTTCAAGACTCAAAATTTATTAACCTTTTTTGGAAACTTTTTTTGGATTTTTGATTTTTTTTTCTTTTTGGAATTTGCAAAGGACTCTGAACTTCAAAAGATATCATCTCAACTTTGTGCCAAAATAATGTCATCCAACTCTTGCCCAATTTCAAATGTTGTCACCATACAATACATAAAAAATTGCTAAACTTGCGGGACATCAAGGGAATGTAGACCAAAATTAGGCTAATGGTCAGATTATAATTAAGCTAATTACGAATGGCTAGTTTCGAGTGGGGTCTCACCACTCTACAAAGGCTGAGATGGGGACAGGTGGAAATTACGTTCGGGAAGGCCATTTGGATATGGTTGAGTCAAAGAAATGCCATGACCGTCATCCCTAAATCCGACTCCAAACACCTTTCTATTTCACCTCGAAAGGATATCAAGCCTAAGTTCTAGTTGCTATGGAAGCATGCTTACATGATTGCACAAAAGTTTACATGTTAACAAAAGATCGGAATATACGTACTCAAAGGATTCACACTACAAACAAAGATTCACGAGTAAAATGCACTTACATGTCACCAAGGTTACTCATTTCATTGAGGTACTCACTCTATCAATTGCAAAACCATATCTTTTCACAAAAGGTGGTTTGTTCAACTTTAAATTGCTCGAAAATTCACAAAACTAAGTGTTTCTCAAACATTTAATGACATTACCTTTTGTTGGACTAACTACGTTCCCATTCCCCACTTACGAACTTGCATTGTCCCCAATGTAAAGTGAGTGATAAGAAAGTAGTTAGGGAAACAAAAGGGAATCAAAACAAGTAAGGTAATTAATTTCTGAAGGTGAAGGATATCAAGCATCTGAAGGTCATTAATTTCTCAGGTGTTTATCTTTGAGTTATTATGGTATTTACTTTAAGTGAGTAATACATCTTGCTTTCGTAAGGTAATTGATGGAGTTAGGGTATGATATCTGAAAATTATGCTTCTCTGAAGATTTTCCTTTTTCTTTTTTGAAAATATGTAGAAAGTCAGATTTATATAGACGATCCCAATTAGTGAAAATAGAGCCGGTGTATTTGTTGTTATCATTGCTTTGTAGAAACTGGACAGTCATTCACCAGATCAAAAAGTTGGAAATGTTGGGAAAATCATAAGTTCTTTTCTATTTCAGCATATTTTTGTTACACATTTTATCATTATTGATTGAATTGTAGGACCCATTGATTGGAATAGGTCCCACCACGATCAATGACATGAAAGTGTGTAGTGGGAATTGTATTCAGCATTTGTAGTGTATCATCTATCATTGCATGTTTGTATTACAATGATCATCAAATTTGGTCTTATGAGGTTGTTTTGGTTATTTACATACTGTAGGATTCGCCTACGGGGTATAGTATAGCAAGGCGACGCTGCATTCTTCAGGGACTAAATGCAAAAGGAATTATACTTTTGTTCCTTACGTTGCCAATTTAAATCACTGCCCATATTTTTCCACAGGGGTAAGGTTTTGGCTTTCCTGCGTCCGTTATGGCGATCACCTCCCAAGCCATTCTTTGAGATTCCTCACTATTACCATGAGAACATTTCAATGGAAAATCTCTGAAACTCCATGGTTTGGGGTATTTGTGATTATCCTGTAGCGAGTATTTGATGCGCTTCTTTTCAATAATGAAGTCTACTTGTTGAAAATTTGTTGGAAAGAACTGTATCCGTATGTCTCACATTTCACATTTCGTTCTTTTTGAGTCCAATTCTACATTTACTGCCATCCCCAAGCCCCACATATTTGCACTCAATAGAGGCCAGATTAGATTCATCGAGCCTCGGTTTACTTATGGGACGCTCGGTGGAAGATTTCGGAGAGGGAAGAATCCGTTTATTGAAGAGGCATATCAAAGAGTAGCAGTTGATAAACTGCTTCAAATTGCTGGAATTGAACATGATGACGTCGTAATCATGTCCGATGTTAGCGAAATACCTAGCGGTCATACAATCAATCTCTTACGGTGGTGTGACGACATTCCTCCCGTTCTGCATCTACATTTGAAGAATTACTTATATTCCTTCGAGTTTGTTGTGGACCATAACAGCTGGAGCTAGAGCTTCGGTTCATAGATATAGAAGTGGTAAAACCCGTTATGTGCATTACCGCCAGACTGACTACCTCTTATCAGATTCAGGCTGGCATTGTAGCTTCTGTTTCAAAGAATTAGTGACTTTATATTCAAAATGAAAGCCTACAGCCAGACCGATCGCGTGAGATTTTCTCATTTCCTTGATTAGAAAAGAATTCAAAAGATTATTTGCAAAGGAGCTGATTTACACGACATGATACCGGAGGAATACACATTCAAAGATATCATTAAGAGATGAGACATTTGCCTCATCCTTTCTGCAGTTCATCTTCCTGCTTATTTTTTGGAAAATGTAGACAGATACAAATACCATTTACCAGGGAATTGTTTTAGAGAAAGTAACTGATACACGTATTCTTGATACAGGTTGAAACCCATTATTCTTGCTCGTGTTAGGATTTTGTCTTTGATTAAAAAAAAAAGGATTTCGTCTAGATTTATCGGCAATTGAAGCATGGATTACGGTCCTCAATTAGGTGCATCTATTTATGCCGTATCGTAACCGAGCCATGTTGTGCTAATGTTTGAATGGTATATTTTACACTAAGCTTGTATTTTATTAAAGCATATGTTGTCCAATATATATCTATTGTAAATAGATTGTCACGGGCATGCACGGCATATATATTGCAACTAATTAAAATATAAGCAAGGATGGAGGTGTGTGGTATGCTTAGGGCTAAGTCCACCTGGACAAAAAAATATTACACTTCAATATTACTTCCTCTGTTTTCTTTTTAACACTCATTTGGAGAAAAATTAATTGACCATGTTCATCGAAAAAATGACTAACCTTAAGCTAAAAAGTGACCATATTCATCCAAAAAATAACAGTTATTTTTCTTCAAATGTTGTCAGTTAAAAAAAAACGGAGATAGTACAATTTTTCGATATGTATCATCAAATTTCTGCCGCCGCCCTTGACGGCAAATATGAGATATCATTCCTGGACAAAAAGACTTGATGCACTTCTCCAATTAAAACAACACTACTAAAATTCTCTGTGGTATACGATACACAAATACATGAATTCACTTTATACAAATTTATGCATAAGATGGGAGAATCCGAACAAGCAGACTGGGGAAAAAAAAAAAGTGAAAAAATAACTGAACAACTGAATAAGAACCAAACAGACAATTGGCATTGAGGTATGACGAAGAGATCAAAATTTCATTTCTAGACTTCATGGCAAAATTCAAAAGGTCAATAATCTACGGTTCATGCTACAGATTAAATCACTATTACAACAAAAATTCGAATACAACAAAAAAAAAAAAAAAAAAAACAAAACAAAAAAAAAAAAAAAAAAAAAAACGTTTTCCGCTCCTATTTCTAGTCAGAATATGACTACGGCGCTCTGAAAATTTTGAAAACGTATCGGACCGCCTCTAGAGGCGGACGTGTAATGTTTTCCTGACCACGTTCGCGCTCGAATAAAGCTAAATTGTTCTGACCACGTTTGCGTAGGTACAACCCTATCTCAAGTAAGAATATAAAAACATCGCTATAAAAAATTCGAAAACGTATAGGACCATTTTAGAGGCCAAGCATGTAATGTTTTACTGACCACGTTCGGGTCAGAATAAACTAAATTGTTCTGACCACATTTGGGTAGGTATAATGTCCTATACTCTGACCAAACGCCGGTTAGAATGTATGCACGTAAATAAAAAAAAATAAGTGCAAAATTGGAAAACAAAATACTGTGTAATAAGACAAAATTTTGTGTGAAAAGATATTTCCTAAAATATTAAGCAAAATATATTAATAATAATCATAATAATTGATGTTTAATGTCCAACTTCCGGCTTAAAAGTGTCAGTTAGAGCATTGAAGCCTGCCTCTCACTTCCATCTTCATGCTCAACCTGAAAGTGAGGAAATTAACAAAATTAATAGTTTTTTTACATCATAAACATATGGAGCATGAAAAAAAAAATCAGCAAAAATGTTAACAGACTCACAAAAAACTATTATAACAAAAGGACAGAATTAAGAGCTATTTATACCTCAACAATAACTCTTGCTTTCTTCTTCTTCTTCAGCTTGGCTTTAGTCTCATCGCTTTCAAGCCTCTTTCGTGAGACCTCGGAATCCTTCCTGCTTCTCTTACGTTCAGCTGCGTTATCATTGTCATCTTCCATTCCAAATTATATACCATACCTCAGGGGTACATTGCATTTTCGTATAAACCAAAAACAAGAACAATTTACACTACAATAGAATTAGAAGATAGAATGCTTAGACACATGAAGCCAGAGTTCAAAATATACATAACGCGTGCGCACACATACACACACAAAAAGGGAGTTAATAGAACTCTACCAGCATTTTCATTTGCACGCCGGCTTCCATGCATTGCCAAGTCTTCTATATCTTCCATATTCTCCATATCCTCCTCCTCTTCAAGATCCTCATAAACATACTCTATCTCACCTTCCTGGTCATCACACCAGTGCCGAAACAAATGACAAAATATCATAAATAACGACTTCTATCAAATACAATAAAGTGCATCTTTTATTTTTCTATATATATATATATATATATATATATATATATATTTTTTTTTTTTTTTGGAGGAGGAGTGGGGGCAGGGAAAAAAAAATAAATGCCTCATCATTATTAGTTTCAACTTCTGCATGTAGTTTTTCCTCCATATCAAGAACTTCATTGTATTGTTTCGCAGGATAGTTGTATATGCCACCATGAACTCTCCTGAGGCGCTCAAGCAGTTCCTTCTCAATACTCTGAAAATAATGCACAGGATTAGTTCACTAGCTGAATGGAAAGGAAAAGATTGAATCACTCAGTCAATCAGTAATGCATAAAGTTTACAAGAACCTTAGCCAAAACCGCAGCCTTCTCGGCCTTTTCTTCTCTCCTTGACTCTCGCTTCTTCTCTTTTCTTGGGGCGGTCATTATCTTTTCTCTACAAGACAGCATAGAGTGAAGAGGACTAAGGCCATAGCAATAGAGGGAATTGGAAAACATGTTTTTCTTCTTTCGGAGATGAGGAAAAACATTCACTTAGTTTGCTCACTAAAATGACCATGTACATAAAAGCTTTTGTGCTCAATAATTATATTTCGTATGTTAGTCAGCCCTTTCAATTCGCCCTCTCATCACCTTATATTTCTCACTGCTCAAAGCTAAAGCCAATTCCCTATCCTGCCTTTTCTTCTAACGTTTCAGTTTGCTACCAAACATATATGCATACAGCCTTTAAGTCACCATATTACATCTTGCTTACATCCTTGTACCAAACAAAGGCTTTTAGACGAGGTGCAGGACAAAAACATCACATGTCAGTCGTAACCATGAAAAAAGTGGGGGGCAGGGAATATGCTATAATACACAGGGATACATCATAAAGTCCCTTAAACATCCAAAATTGTAGCAACTATTACCTAAACAAATTATTGCAACAAAACCATCTTTCAACTGAAACAAATAAGCCCATCTACTATCATCAGTAGAATGTAGCAATCGAATCATGGACATAATTTGAAGAGACGGTGTCATATAACATACAATTATTTCTTCACAAGCATTCTCAACCTATCTCAGACTAAAAGGAAGACAATTCTGCTGAAGGACCAACAGAACAAACGGTTGACATAATGTGGAAAACAACCAGAAGCCAATAGAAGGCAACCACGAGGTATGTACAGTGAAAGCCAAGATTCTTACATTGAAACTAGTACATCAAACGTAATTCATGTAAGTCAAAAACCTTAGCAACAAACTACAACAAAGAAAGCGTAAGCCTTAGCTCTGTAACAATCTTACAAATACACCAAAAGAGATTGGTCAGACTAATTACAGGAAATAAAACCAAATGACAACTAGCACAAACCATGAGTAGCAATAATTTTACTAAACCATAAGAAGCTAAAGACAAACCTAGTTTTCAGGGCAAGCCTTCTCATCCGTATGCGCATCTGAGTCATTTTGGTTAATCTTTGTTTTGTTTTATGAACAAGAAACTTAGGCCAATACATCTGCATATCATTACAGAGAGAAGAAAAAGAAAAAGGATTCAAAAGTTCAATGCCTCAAATAATTTCAACCAATAAAAATAGAAAGATCAATCAGGATTCAGGAGGCTAATTACCAAATGTTTGTCAATGACTTCAAGAGCTTTTTCATAATTTCTGGGCAATTTAACACGTTCCCATAATTTGTTTGGCATGTGAGCCCTTTCTATAGTTTTCATGTACAAGTAAAACACTCCTGAGAAAATAAATCAAATCCTGAGACTGTCAGACAACTAAGTAATTAAACCGACATTTATAAAGTTCAAATCTTTTTTAAGGAAACAAATAGAAAAGAAAAGAGAAGATAATAACAGAAAAGAAAGGAAAGGAAAATGCGAGATTGGACTTGACGGAAACGAAAGGAGAAGAAGAGATTATGAAGTCTATTTTACCAAAAAATAATGGTTTCCTTCTGTTTCCAGCCTATTTTCAAGAGAAAAAAAGTTGTTTGGGACTTTTCTTTTGGTTTCCCTCTTCCCCTCCATTTCCTTCATAATAAAGTTTACCATACACTCAACAATAAATCCCTACAAATCTTCTCTTTTCTTTTCCTCCCTTTTCTCTTAATCCAAACAGGGGCTTAATGTCGATAGTCCAAAACTATTTGGAGGCTATATATAAATAAATAAATGAACATTTCACTGCTGAATAATGTTATCCATTATGCACACACCAACAAAAGCAAGGAATCAAGTCAATTAAGAACATTTACAAGAAACCAAAGTACCATCATGGTCCCGAATGGTGGCATAGCGACTGTTAGCCAGTGGGCAAGAGCTCCGGTTGCAAATTCCAGTAACATTATACGGGTTTCGACAAAAAATACCCGTTTCAATTCTGTTATATAATAAATATAAAATATATATATAAAGTTAGAAACGAAAAGTGTAGCAGACCAATAAATTATCAAAGATCGGTAAAGAAGGAAGCTTACTTCGACATAAAACTGCAGTGGTTGTGCCTGATAACTTGCCATATAACCTCATCGTGTTGCATCTTTTCTGCTCAAATTATAAATTTGAATTTCCAAACAAGAGGGGATTGAGGGTTTGGGGAAAAGCTGGAAGAGGGAACAGCTATGATGTTTATGTAGTGCGGTTTTGAGTTTATATTAGCGGCCTTTAGTTATTTAAGCTTGTCAACCAAAATTGTTGCAACAATAAGTTTATGGTATAAATCATGCCATGAACAAGCTTGGACTTTCCAAGTTGGGTGAAAAGCCATTAATGCCATCCCCTTCTTGATTTGGGGTGATTTACTTAACACTAAAAATGTAATTAACCCTTAATTAAAAACCTGATTAAACTTTGCTTAATCCGACCCCCTAAATTAGGGCGGGTAAATTAACCAACCCTAATTTACGCGCCAAAATCATATCAGAAGCCAATTACTCTACTTTTGCCCCTCTCTTTACAAAGCCAATAACTCTGATGTGTCTCTCCCTCGGTGTCCAGTCATTGTCCTCGCCGGAACAGCCTTCTCTTTTCTTCTTCTTCTTGTCAATCATTGTCCGAGCCAAGCTGGGTGGTAATCGAAAGGGTTTCTTGGCTTTCCATATCGGTATGTGAATGTAAATTAAGCTAATACCATTGAATTGCATGTAAATGATTGAGTTTTGTGGTGTATATGATTTTGGAGATTAGGAATGTGTGTATGTGGTGTTGAATGATTTAGGGAAATTGAGTTTGTTAGTTTACTTACTCTGCGGGATTAGCTTAAACCGTGTGTTTAACTCTGAATTGAATTGAAAATGAGGGCGACCCTGATTGAAAATGGATATTTGATTTGAATTGAAATGGTTAAATGTTGAATTGGTGATTTGTGCAGTTGTTACCGGTATGACTATATATATATATATATATATATATATATATATATATATATATATATATATATATATATATATATATATATATATTTTAGTTATATGATGTGATCCGTAGCAAAATCGAGATCCAAAATGCCCGAGGACTTGATCAAAGGCACCAATAAGATGAGCACCGCGACCTTGACTAACCCGTAGCCAAAAACCTTGGTATAATGGACACCCACAAGGTTCGCTCACAACCTCGATAAGTCCCGTTTGGAATCCACCAAACAACGGCGTTGGAATCCACCACACACCAATGTGAGAAAACTCACCAAAGCTTAAAGCTTCAAATAAAATATATCAAAATTTGTCGATTATTACAATGACTCTAAATGCCTTTATATAGACTACAGATTTCAAAACCAATTGCTAATTTAGCAATGTGGGACAAAATAACATTAAATAAAAATAAAAAACCTAATAATAAATAATAATAAAAATATAATAAAATCTTCCATGGAAACGATGTGGGACAAATGGACTCCATGCCAAAAACATTTCATCTTCGATCACATCATTCCCTCCGGGTTGGAAAGGATTCGTCCTCGAATCAATAAGACATCATAAAAGGCATCTGCACATGCCAATCTCAAAGAAACACAAAGAGGCACCAAGCGAACCCCTGGATCAAACACGAGCCGGATAGACAAAAGGAATCCAATGGCATGTTTTGTTGATGAGTCATCCGCCATACATGCAATATCACAATGCTCCTTCGGCGGAATAGACTCGTGGATGACCCCCTGTGAAACAACAATATAGGAATAGAAAGTATCAGTCGGATATGCATCAATAATCGTAGCAAAGGGGTCCAAAAATAGGTGTTCTGGCTTGCTAACAACTGCCTCACGAACAGGAATAACCCGCGGCAAGATAGGAACCGGATCATCTTCAAGTGAAGTATTGAGTACAACCGAATGTTTCTCCTTCTCGACAAGTTCTCGACTCGATTTCCTCCACTTTCTCCATAAAATTCGGCTTATTATCCTCTACCTTGCTCTCATAATCATCACCTTTCAACTCATCCTCTCGAGTGTTAGCAATCTCAACGGTGGTCTCTACAATCTTCTCTAGAATATTAACATTCACCTGGCCGTCCCTAGGAGAGTCCTCACGTAAACTGCGTATTTTCTGCCATAGATTAGGGCAATCATAATAGCGATGATCACTCCCGTGACAATGACCGCAATAAACAAAAAACAGCTCCGTAGAAGTCTTCTTAACATCTGTACCACCACGATTACTTCGACCACTATGATTACCTATACCATTGCGTTTATTTCTACCACCACGGTTATATTGCTCAGTTACTCCCTTTAACATATTCTTCATCTCATCAATCATATCATCAAAACGTTGTTCTATTTTCTTCAAATTCCGATTCATCATATCATCAAAATTTCGATAATAGACATCCATAGAACTCTTTTTTGACATACTCAAGGTCTAACTTCACCAATAATCCAACAACAATAATAATTCTCAACATAAAATTGCAACAAGTACCACCAATTACCATCACCAAAAAGCTGATTCTGTTTTTTTTTTCTTTTTCAAACACCTTAATATTTTGATAAATATCACCGGTAACTTTGCACCAATCAACTGATAATCCCCACACAAAGAACAAGCCGCAATTTCAGGATACAATAATAATAATTTTTTTTTTTTGATATAATAGAACCAAACAATAACAAAAAGCTGGAATTTTTTTGTGTACAACTAGCAGGAACAATACGCGACGGCTGGGACGGTTTTTTTTTTTTTTTTTTTTTTTTTTGGGTTTAAACAGGAACGAGATCAAGAACTGGAACGAAAAAAATAAAATAAAAGGGATATTTGGATACCGTCAGTGTCTAGCTCTGATACCAACTGATGTGATCCGTAGCCGAATCAGATCCGAAAATGCCCGAGGACTTGACTGAAGGCACCAATAAGATGAGCACCGCGACCCTTGACTAACCCGTAGCCAAAAACCTTGGTATAATGGACACCCACAAGGTTCGCTCACAACCTCGATAAGTCCCGTTTGGAATCCACCAAACAACGGCGTTGGAATCCACCACACACCAATGTGAGAAAACTCACCAAAGCTTAAAGCTTCAAATAAAATATATCAAAATTTGTCTGATTGTTACAATGACTCTAAATGCCTTTATATAGACTACAGACTCCAAAACCAATTGCTAATTTAGCAATGTGGGACAAAATAACATTAAATAAAAATAAAAAACCTAATAATAAATAATAATAAAAATATAATAAAATCTTCCATGGAAACGATGTGGGACAAATGGACTCCATGCCAAAAACATTTCATCTTCGATCACATCATTATATCTAGCTGCATTTCCAGGTGAATGGTAATCGTATTAATCTTAAAATATTGATTATAGCGTGACACAAGTTTAAACTTGTTAATAGCTATGTAAACTTCTATCTGCATTTCAAGGTGGATTGATTATTGTGTGACACAAGTTTAAACTTGTTAATGGCTATTTGAACGGAATTGAAATTGATTTGTGATTTAAAATAAATTGAATGCAATGCTACATTCAAGAGTTATGGATTTTGTCTATGTGTAATTGGTTTGTAATTATTGTATTGAATAAAAACAGGATCTCGGTGAAGCGTGATGGAAGATAAAGTTTGTATTTTTATATTTTACCCTGTGGAGATTGAAAAAGACGTCAATGGTCTATGGTCTTGGAAGTATGTAGGGTGTGAATCTGAAGAAGTTTTGACGATTTTGAGTGTCAAAAAGAACATTACATTTGAAGAATTGTATGACATGGTGAAAAATGAGTTGGAAATCGATACAACTAACTATGAGTTTGAGATGAAATATATAGTCCCCATTAGTAAAGCTAGACCGATGGTGCTTGATTGCGATAAGCTTGTGAATCGGTTTATATATGTTTGTAATTTAAAACAAGATGCTTTATTAATATGTTTGAAGGAAAAGGAAAAGGAAAAGTGTACCGAGGTTTATGAAAGTCAAAAAACATGTGAAGTAGTAAATGTGTCGGAAAGTCAAGAAACATGTGTTGAAAGAGATGAAGAGACAGATGTTGATGTTTTGGCAAATGGGATGAAATAGATGTTGGATGTAAGAAGAGAAAGCATGGAGACATGTGTTGAAAAGAATGTTAATGAAGAGATAGATGTGGATGTTGTTGGGAATGCCATTGAAGAGATGTTGGATGTAAGAATAGAAAGCATAGAGACATGTGTCGAAGATTCTCATTTGAACACGGGGGTGACAACATGGACTTTAATGAGCAACTTGAAGACTCCTTATTGGTGAATTTGGGTGAAGATATTTAGAAGAATCATATCAGAGAGTTAGCATGAGCGGGGCTGATGAATTGTCAAATGAGAATCTTGATGGCTTTGTTGTGAGAAATGAGATTGTTGATCCCTTGAATGCACCCCAACTATGGTTAACGTGCAAAGAATTGAACATGAAGACTTTCGTTGTAGCCGTACTGTAGGTGATACTTTAGTGTGCATTCCCGAACATGAAGACTTTCGTGTGAATGATCTGTTTAAATGCAAAAGTTTTTTGGTATTCAAACTTGCGAAGTTGGCTACGAAGTACAAGTTTGAATTCAAAACACAAACTTCCAACAAAAGCGTTTATTCAGTTTTATGTGAAGCCACCGGATGCAAATGGCGTTTGCGAGCCACCAAACTTCAAGCACCTTCTGAGCGATTTGTAGTGGTAACGTATGCAAATAAGCATAGCTGCCCACCTATTGCTCCTCGAAAAGACCATAGACATGCTACGCACAAGCTAATTGGCACATACTTTGCGGAAAGGTTTAAAGATGCCAATCGTATTAACGCACCAAAGGACTTGATGCATGATTTCCGGCAAGAATTTGGATATGATGTAACTTATTGCAAGGCGTCTGAGGGCTAAGGGTTATGCGGAAGATTGATAAGGGTAATCCAAACAAAAGTTGGGTAGAATTACCCAAATATTGTTATAAGTGAAGGCTAGAAACCCGGACAATCGTATATTATATTGAAAAAAGTGATGGGAATGTTTTCAAATACTTTTTCATGGCACTTGGTCAAAGTATTGAGGGATTTTATTTGGTGATGCGGAAAGTCATTTCTGTGGACGGCACGCATTTAAAAACGCGTTATAAGGGACCTTACTTGTGGCAACATGTCAAGATGCAAATCATCAAATATTTCCACTTGCTTGGGGTGTTGTTGCTTCAAAGTATAGAGTCTTGGACATGGTTTTTGATAAGCTAAAACCCATCATTGGGGACACGAATGATCTTGCGATACTTTCTGATCGTGCCGATAGTATTAAAACATCTTTCAAGGCGGTGTTTAAGAATGTGCACCATGGGCATTGCATGTATCACATGCAAAAGAATTTGAGGATGAAATATCCCAGACGTGGTGTGGGAAAGCTCTTTCAGAAAGCTGCAGAGGCCTATACAGAAGCAGATTTCAAGTTGCATTTCGAAACTTTATGTAGTAAATGTCCGAAAGTTGACGAATATTTGAAAGAAGCAGAATTCCCTATGTGGGCTAGAGCTAAATTTGAGGGATTTCGTTACAACATAATGACTACAAACCATGCCGAGTCTGTGAATGCTAGGCTAAAGCATGCACAAGAATTTTCAATTGTTGGGTTGATTGAACATATCCGGGAGATGTTACAGGATTGGTTTGCTAAAAGAAATGAATCATCTACAAATTGCCAAGATGCTCTTACTCCCAAAATTGAAATCGAAGTGAACAAAAGCTTCGAGTCAGCCAAACGATTTTCAGTTAATACACTTTCCTCAGATAAGTATGATGTTCGTGACAAGGATGCTGTTATTTCTTACATCGTTGAGTTGGATTTGAAGAGCGTGTACATGTAAAAATTCCGAGATGGATATGTATCCATGCGAGCATGCACATTTCTTTGTGTTGAAGTATACAGGAACCAAGCCTCCAAGTATTGCACTTGGTATTATAAAGTCAATTGTTGGAGGCTAGGTTATTCCAAATGTGTGTATCCACTTCAAAATGAAGATGAATGTGTGTATCCCGATGATGTGCTTAACGATGTGGTTTTTCCACGAAGGTGCCAAAGAGACAAAGTGTACGGCCATCAAAAAGAGGAAACGCCACCGGCCGAGGGACGAAAGACGAAGTATGTTTGTGGAAATGCGGTGTCAATGGTCATTACGCTTCCACTTGTAAGAGTTTGATTGGTGGAGAAATGCTCACCAAATGACACTCCTACTTTGCCATGATAAGGTATTGTATGTATTAATATTTAGAGTTCTTTTTATATTCAATCATGTTACATTGCATTAAGCTTGTTACCTTTTTTCTTTGACAATGTTATAGGAAAGCGATGGGATACATATTGTGGCTGTTTAAGGTTTAATGTTGATGAAGAGGATGAGATGTTTACATATTGTGGCTGTTTAAACATTGAGGATGATTGGTTGATGTGTAAGATTCGAAGACGTAACTTATGTTGTATTTTGAATAATGGAAGTGATGTGTTGATGTGTTTGTTTATTATTGTATTTTGAATAATGGCAAATTCTATGTGTTGGTTGTTCTTCTTTGGTTGATTGGTTGATGTTTAAATCTAGAAGATGTAGATGATGTTGAATTTTGAATGATGGCAAATTGATGTGTTGGTTGTTCTCATTTGTTTAATGTGAATGGAAGTTGTTCGAGTGTCACGAATGTGGTGTTTTGCGTCCATTAAGGGTGTTGTAAAACATTCACTCTAGAAACATGTTTAAACTTGTGTCGACCCTGGAAACAAGTTCAAGCTTGTGTAGCCCCAAGAAACGGGTTTAAGCTTGTAAAATATTGATGTGTTGGTTGTTCTCCTTTTTGTTTAATGTGATTACCATTCAAATCCTTCAAATAACCATTAGATAAGAAAACCAAATGAAATGTACAGAAATATACAGAGAAATACAGAATACCATTATTTCGTAAGATGAAATACGAAAGAAAAGGTTAGACAAGTAATAGTCAATAATACAAGTTGCTTTTGAGATGAATTGTTCCCTAGCCTGGTCTTCTCAAGTAGTGTCTCCAGGCGAGCAATCCTTTCTCTATCATGGAGTAACATTTGAACCATGGAATCTGAATTGCGACCTCTCAATAACTCAGTGACGTTGATCTCAACTTGTTCAATTTTCTTTGCATCATTGTCTCGCATGCACTTTATCATTTCAATATCATTTTGAAGGACACCAATTGTGCATTCAAGTTTATCTGTTTTCTTCATCAAAGTTCACAGAGGTAACATCTTCATGTTTGAATTTACCTTAACCACCACCACACCCTACCTTACACCTCACACCCTACCTTACACCTCACCCTACCCACCACCCACCCTCTACCGTACCCTACTTTACCCACTTCCCCACCATACCCTTTCACTACCTTACCCACCACCCATCTTTCCCTACCCTACCCACTACCCACTTTACCCTACCCTTCCCACCACCCCACCCCTACCCTATCTTACCCACCACCCACACCGTACCTTACTCTACCCTACCCATCCCTACCGTACCTACCACCCCACGCTACTCTACCTTACCCAACCATATCTCATCGTACCCTACCCTGCACATCATTCTTAACTTACTCCACCACTTACTCTACTTCATCATCACCTACCCTACCTTACCCCACCCCACCCTACCCTACCTTACTTCATCACCTACCCTAGCCTACCACCCACCCACTCTTACCCCATCATCCACGTGTTTTGTCGATTTTCATTTTATTCCATCGCATTCCATCCATTTTTTAAAGGAATGAAAATGGTCCTTTTTCATTCCATTCTATTACCTCATAATCATACACAAACAGTGGATGAGGGAAGAAAACAAAAATTAGTTGTACCAAACTGAACGGTGTACATCTCTTCCCTTTCCGCACGCAAGATGTTAACATCCATGCGATTATTTTATGGTGCACATGACCATGTTAAGATATAGGTGTTTGTTTATTACACCATTAAGTTCATTAAATAATATCAAATCTTAATTTGATAAATATAAACCTAAAAATGATATTTTGTTGATATTTTACAATATTATATAGATGTGGGTTCTATTGGCGTCACCTAGTGGCGGATCCAGAAATTTATTCCAGTAGTATCACCTGAGATTAAAAACTACATCACATTATATACAAAAACATCCAGATTAAGGTCACTGGAGCTTCAAAACATCATTTTTATCGATAAAATGACATTTTTTAACAACAAAACTATATCGTTTTAATACTAAAAAAATTCTCGAATCTCAGTAAGGTCACGTGACCCCACTCTATATAATATGTCTCCGCCCCTGCGTCACCACACTACAATTAATTTAGACATTCTACAAATTATTTAAGGTACCCTATTATTGTTTTAGAAAATTCTACGGTCTTGTTCTATTAAAAAAAAAAACGGCTTTGTACGGTTAATGTATATGGCCAATAGGAAGTCGCTGCGTCTAAGGCGTAGCACTAGCATACTGGTTGTGTTGTAGACGATAGCCGATATACACTATTAGAAAGGTAATCACGGATAAGTGTTTCCCCCGCCCGAATAAACGAGGCGTGTTAACCAATCAAAATTCAGAGATAAATTTATAATACATATGAAATGGAAGAAAACAGAAATTAGTTGTTGTTACATACGGGAAGAAGAACGCCAATGGAAGTAAATGAAGCAACGATCGGCGAAAAGAGTGAAGACGACGACAAGATCAGTGGATGAGGGATGAAGAATTGTTGTTTGTGAAACGTTATGAGCGGCGCGCGAGCGGTGGTTCAATTTGTGTTGACATTGGTACAATGTGTGTCAAAGCATGGCACTATAAGTCCAGTTGGTTAACAATTAATAAAATAGTTTATTAATTATCGATTAATTACTACACAATTTAATTAGTACTTATTGCTTAAGTTCGAAACTCGTTCCGATAACACTTTTAGGAAATCAACTAGTTTAACGCAGTGGAATTTAAACTTTTGATTTCCGATCCCAAGATCGATTTCGTTTAATACAATAAACACGTTAAGTAGTTGACGGTGATTACCTTGGTAGATCTAATAGATCGATGCTTTTGTTGAAATAGTGTCCTAAACCCAATCGGCTTGGACCGGATGCGACCGGGTCGGATCATTTCTACTATTTCTTTATGATTATACATATATAATAAATGGCTTTTCTGTTGTCATATATTTGTTCTTTTAAAAAACCAATTATGAATTGTTATATGATAACGTCATTAGTATTAAACTGTGATAGAGAAACCATAATAGGCGATTATGGTTGATGAGATCTCTAACCACTTTAATAAGTTTGATACTTAAATGTCTCTAGGCTTATGTACTATTAAAAAAGGAATTGATAGTACAAACATGCTAACACGTATTAGATGTCTTCTGTCTTTAAGGGCAGGGATAGATCTCGTCTATCGAAGTGTAGAGACACTTGGACTGTATGTGGACGTGTATTAGAGAATGCATACGTTAGACTGACCCACGTACACAGTTAAGTGTCACACTATGTGACGGTTGTGTAATTATCCTTAGGACCGGAGTCTACATTGCATCATGGTGTGGATGGTCATGCCTTGACACTATTGAGGTTTCCCCTAGCCATGGGGCGATCATGCGGTAGTGATTGGGTGTGATACTAAAGCATGCGGAGTATACATGTTTGGTCTTCCGGAAATTGCGTACCCTATTAGTAGGGGTGAATATCCGAAAGTGCCTTCTTATAAGGAATGTCATGCTGTCGTGAATCTTTGCAAAGTGGGAGTAAATGAGTTACTTCGAGAGAGCATGATATCCAGATTAAGATACGGTCGTTGATGCTTGGCACTCAACGTACGACCGTATGGATATTATTAGAGCGATATGATTCTATTTACACGGTAACTGTTTCACATGAAAGGTAGTAGTCATTGCATTTGACTCTTCCGATGATTGGGGTCACGGTGTGTTGCTAGACGCTATCCCGTGATCGTTAGGTATGAAGAGCATTTTCGTAATTTGCACTCTGTGTCTACGACCAACATATTCGGAAGCCTATCGGGTCACACATATAAGAACATCTAGCCGGATTAAAATGCGGTTATAGTGATAACCAAATAAGTTTATCTCGACTATAAAGTGTTATAATGGTAAATTAATATGGTGGTATTTATTTATTAAGAATAAATATAATACAAGATATTAATTATATTGATTAATTAAAGAATATTCCGGATGCCAAATCTTTGGCTATATGGGGCGCATATAATAGTGTATTAAGATATTGTGCAATTTAATTAATAGTATTAGCAAATATTAATATATAAATAATACATATGTATGCATGTGTGCACTAGTGCAAATTGGTGATTTGCATGCACTTAATAATATATATATATATATATATATATATATATATATATATATATATATGTGTGTGTGTGTGTAAATTGATTTATGGTAATATAATAAAAGATATATTCAATATTAGATATTGGCAATATATATCTTAGAAATATTTAATATAAGATATTGAGTATTTAATGAGATAAATCTAGAATATCTATTTTTCTTATTTTACTAGTAAAATGTTTTTTTTACTAGGGAGACATGAGGGATGCCCCAACACCTATATAAGAAAGGGGTTGGCTAGCTCTTTTGTACAACACAATTCTAAAAGACTAATAGTTTCATGTGAAAAATAGAGAGTTTCTTAGAGAGAAATTTGTGAGAGAGAAAATGTCGTTCTAGCAACCGAGTTTTTCTAGTAGCAATCCAATGGTGGATTCCGGTGGGTTGTTCGTGTGGACTTGCGGTAGAGGCCGAACGCTTGGACGGCTCTATGCACAACTACTCTCCTTAGACGGTCAAAGCGTCGATCTTTTAGATCAAGCAAGGTAACCACCGTCTACCAACTTGTTATGTTTTTTGCTTAAACGAAGTCGATCCTAGTTAAAGGAAATAAAATTTTGAATTCCCCTGCGTTCCCGCGTAGATTTCCTAACATTGGTATCAGAGCGAGTTTCGAGCTAAGCAATAAACATGTTAATTTGCGTAGATAATTTTATCGTTTAAATCACGTAATTAAAGATGAAAGATTTTTGATTCGCAAAAAGATACACGAAAAGAAAAAAGAAAAAAAGGGGGGTCGGGTGGTGCTCGGCCGACTGGCGGCGGCACCACCATTGGCGGTGACGGTAGGGCAACCTGCTACCGGCGTCGGTTGACTCGTCAAAGGTGGATGATCTCCAAATTTTTGTTTTGTGTATTTTGTGTTTTCAATATGGTTCATAGTTGTGATTGATATCTCTTTGTTTAGTTGATGTCATGTAGCTAACCAATGGTTCAAATAGTTTGGACCATTGTGATGCCAAATGACATTATTTGATAAATATGATTTGCCTTTAAATAATCTAGGTCATTCTAAATTTTATATGGATAGGCCTAGGCCCATTTTAAAATATTTGATTTTGGAAAGGGCCAATGATGGTGCCTTTTGGTTTAGGAAACCAAATGCACCCCTCTTGATTAGGAATCAAAAAGAAAGAAACAAAAGAGACTTAATTTTAATTATGATTTATTTTTGGAATAATTCTAATTTATTAAAATTAAAATTGAAATCGTTTAAAATTAACAGTTAATTTTATTTCGATTAAAATATTTTAATTAATTAAATGTTAATTAGTTAATTGATTGGATAAAATTATATAATAGATTAAACGTTAATCGATTAATTAAGACACAAGTTGTTAAGTTTTAATTTTATCTTTTTCATAAGATGTTATTGTATGGATTAGATATTTTGTAGATATAATATGATTATATGGACATCGATTGGTCATGGACTCGACCAATAGGATATATATGAATGGTTTATTTTTGCGTTGGTTTAAAAATTGTCCTAGGCTGTTATGAAGAACGTGACTAGTTTATTTTCTGCATTATCTCATTCCCGTTAGCTCCCCCGTGTGCGGCGGATGTATTTATTTCATTAGATAAAATTTATGTAACAAGAATGGAGGGAAAGATGGAGACCAAACAAAGACGAAATAAAGATCTCATTGGAGAATGGCGCATTAAACATTCTATTGGCGGTTGCAGCTACCTTTAGATTGTGACCCGCGGTTTCGTCAGTTTGTATTCGAAACCACACCTAGGAAAATTCCATGATCATACCGGTTACTTTACGCATTTATTTATTTTGTGCTTGTATTTATTTTATATAATACGATAGATGCATGACTAAGCACGATCTAGATGAATGTGTAGGATGTATGTCTATAGAGATAGATATATTTGATGAGACTGTAATTAAGTGAATTGATTTACATAAATACTTCCACCTCAAAAGAATCAAGTCGAAATTGCCTCCCCATATTATAATGACGGTGAAGAGCCCTTGTTCGGATCCAACTCATCAGCCAAAGCAGGGGGTTGACCTACCTCGAGTATATCTTCATTATCGAGATATGATCGTATTGTTGAATAGGTGTCCTAAACCCAACTGGGTTGGACCGGATCCGACCGGGTCGGGTCGTTTACAGTCTATTTTAGTTCATGTAATAACTTTATTATGATTAATAAAAGTACTTATGTTATTATATATTGTTTATCTTCATATTATTTGTTGTATATTTATATAGTAACGTCCCTAGTGTCAAACTGTGATAGAGAAACCATGATAGTTGTTGGTCCCTTGAAAAAGCTTTGGTTAAGTTTAGAGGGGGGGGGGGTTGAATAAATTTAACACTTAAAACTTTTGGAGTTAACAAACTCAGCAACTTCAACAGCCTGCTGATAGCTCAATAGTCTGCTGACACTCAGTAGTCTGCTGACACTCAGTAGTCTGCTGACTATTGACTTTACTAAAATTGTTGCACCGGAATATATTTAAATTAAGCCTTATTACTTGTTGTTAAAATATGATACCAAGTATTAGATACTCAGTAGTGTATGTGTGTGATTCAGTTGCTAGTTCAGTAGATTGATGTGTTAAATGTACTTGATGCAGAATGTAAATGCAGAAAGTAAGTAGGCAATTTTTATAGTGGTTCCAAGTAGTATAATCCTGTCAGTCCACTCTTCTCCTGTGATGTTGGAGGTAATTCACTCGAGATCCTTGAGGTAGCAGTTCCAAAAATCCCTAAGTTGTTTGTCCTTCACCAATAACTATGGCTTCACAAACTGAACACTTGGAACATGTAGAATTTCTGCTCCAAAGTCTTCCACTGGTCCTTGAAGGGTAGGATTGCCTCTTCACCAGCTCCACCACAAACAACAGTCTTTGACACCCAAAGATGCTTCACTGTCTTCAGCAGGTTTCTTGTAAAAGAAAGTTTGAATCAAGTAAGTGATTCAGCCTTCAGCAGCTTGATCAGGATGATATGATCAGCATCTTGGATTCTTGGTTTGATGAATGAAGATTCCATCTTTCAATTGTTTGACTTGCAATCCCAAAAAGTAATTCATTTCTCCCATCATACTCATTTGGTTCATCAGATTAGCAAAATTTTCACATAGTAATTCATTTTTAGAACAAAAAATTATGTCATCAACATAAATTTGTACCAGCAGGGTGCTGTCTCCTTCATTGATTCTGAAAAGAGACTTGTCAATGGTACCTTTGGTAAAACCATTGTCCACCAAGAATTGAGATAGGGTCTCATACCATGCTCTTGGTGCTTTTTTCAAACCATAAAGTGCTTTGTTGAGTCTGTACACTTTATCTTCTTGATCTTTAACTTCAAAACCAAGAGGTTGCTGAACATAGACCTCCTCTTCCAGAATGCCATTCAAAAATGCACTTTTGACATTCATCTGATATACTTTGAAGTTTTTATAAGCAGCATGTGCCAAGAATAATCTTATAGCTTCCAGTCTTGCAACAGGGGCATATGTCTCATCAAAATCTATTCCTTCTACTTGAGAATAGCCTTTTGCTACTAGTCTGGCCTAATTCCTTACAATGGTACCTGATTCATCCAATTTGTTTCTGTATACCCATTTTGTACCAATTATATTTGCATGATTAGGCCTTTCCACTAGTGTCCAAACTTGATTTCTTTCAAATTCATTCAATTCTTCCTGCATAGCAATTATCCAATCTGGATCTGATATTGCTTCTTCAACAACTTTAGGTTCCATTTGAGATAGAAAACAAGTGAACATTGCTTCTAATTGTCTTCTAGTCCTCACACCTTGCTGTATATTGCCAATAACTTTCTCAGCAGGGTGATCTCTTAACCATTATGGATTTTGGTTAGATAGATTCTCAGGAACATCATCTTCAGTAGGGTCTGCTGTTGCTTCAGCAAGGGGTTCAACAGATCCTTGAACTGCCTCAGTTGTTGCATAAGTAGTGTTACCAGCAGGGTGTTCAGCAGGGGCAGAGTCAGAAACCTTTAAGTCATTTATCCTTTCCAAAACTTCAACACATTCTGGATCAGTGACTTGTTGATTCTCAAAGTTACAAGCTTCATCTTCCATTCCAAAGAACTTAGGTTCATCAAATACCACATATATTGTTTCTTCATGTTTCAGTGTCCTTTTATTCAGTACCCTGAATGCCTTGCTGATAGAAGAGTATCCTAAGAAAATTCCTTCATCTGATTTTGGTTGGAATGTCTTCAATTGATCCTTATGATTTAAAATAAAGCATTTGCTTCCAAATGGATGGAAATAGGATATATTAGGTTTCCTTCCATTCCAAATCTCATAAGGTGTCTTCAGCAGCTTTTTGTTCACTGAGGTCCTGTTTTGTGTATAGCATGTTTGTATTGACTGCTTGAAATTTCAATATCTTTCGTAATAATGCTTCATAAATCATAGTTCTTCCTGCTTCTTTTAAAGTTCTGTTTCTTCTTTCAGCAACCCCATTTTGCTGAGGTGTACCAGCAACAGCCAGTTGGTGTAGCACACCATTCTACTCACAATATTCTCTTATAACTTTATTGAGAAATTCAGTACCCTTGTCTGATCTGATCTTCACTACTGTCAAACTTTTCTCATTTTGCAATCTCTTCAAAAGTCCAGGCATCTTTTGAAGTGTTTCACTTTTCTTGTTCATGAATACCACCCAAGTGTATCTTGAATAATCATCCACAACTACTAACGTGTACTTCTTTCCTGTTACACTTGTTGGAGTTACTGGTCCAAATAGATCCATGTGCATCAGCTCTAAAACTTTTTTTGTTGATTGTTTAGTCTTTGACTTGAAGCTTGATTTTGTTTGTTTACCTTGCTGACATACATCACATACATCATCCTTCTTGAATGTGATCTCAGGTAAACCAATCACTAGTTTCTTCTTCACCAACTGATTGATATCATCAAAGTTTAGATGATTTAACTTCTTATGCCATAACCAATTTAGTTCTGACTTGGTATGCATAATTAGGCAAGTTTCTGGAACAACAGTAGACCAATCCACAATATACAAGTTTTGTTGTCTTCTTCCAGCCAACACAATTTGATCACCTCTTTCACTAATGACAATACAGGTGCCCTTGTCAAAAGTGACCTTGTAACCCATGTCACAAAAGCGTCCAATTTTCGGTGAGGTTGTAGTCCAGTCCTTCCATAAATGCAACATTCCTGATTGTTAATCCATTTCTCACAAGTGTGCCATATCCTCTTGTATATCCTGGTGTATTCCTGTTGCCAAAATTCACTCTTGGACCATCCTTTGCCACATAGTTTGACAAACAGTTCTTATTCTTTGTCATATGTCTGGAACATCCACTGTCAAAGTACCAGACACCCTACAAAAGAAAGTTAATATATTTTAGGTACCCAAAACTGTTTGGGTCCATGATGGTCAGTGGTAAGCATGACCCTTGGCAAGTTTCCATAAGGTCTTCTTTGAAAGGTATCATACTTTTGTTCATACATGTACCCTACACATCCATAGGGTCTAACATTTGGTTGTGTAGGATTCACATATGATTTCTGGCCTTTTGGTATGTAATGCTGTTTAGAGTGATTTCTATTGTTAGAAGCACCACCATAACCATAGGTTTGCTGTCTGTTAGGAACAACCTTGTAATATGAAGTCTGCTGAGGTCTCTGCTGAGGTCTTATTTAAGTTCTCTGCTGAGTCCTTTGCTGATTCCATTTCTGAGGTTTTACCCTAGCAGCATGGTTATACCTGTTGTTTCTAGCAGTAGGAGCAGGAATATTCCAATCATCATTAGTAGGGAACAGTCTACCTTTCCCCCTGAGATAAGTATCCCTTGAATGATTGAAATTTTTAGGTTTAGGATTCTTATCCTTGAAATATTTCTGATTTTAACCTTTTTGTGGTCCAAAGAGACTTGGTAGCAGTGTCCGCTATCACAGAGTCTAAAAGGTACAAAGAATCTATTTTTGGATTTATTCTTTTGTTAGGTGATGTTGACCTTTTTGACTTCTCGATTTTGCCTCCTTGAAGTTTTCTCGGTAGGCTTCACCGCCTCAAAGAACCCTTTTGGGAGTTGGATCTTGTGTGCAGCACATACTTAGGACCACCTCGGTACTAGGTTCATGAACTCCATCAGATCCACTCTTATTGGATTGTTGAGTTCCAAATCCAAGGCATGTTCTGTCACCATAAGGCTTTCCAGATTTGAATGCAGTGGAGGAACAAGATTGTTCAGTAGATTCAACAAATCTCCGATTGTACAATGAGACTTGTGTTGATTCTGCCTAACCTCCTTTTCCTTACCCTTGAGAATTCTTAATTCAAACTTTTAACCTTTCAACTTCTGCTTGAAGAGCTTTTTTCACCTTTCACAATCTCATAACCAGTTGTTGTATTATCCTTAGTTGATTAAGGATGGCATCCAAAGTTTCTTCATTGTCGAATTTTTAGGATTTGAACCACAAGTTGATTCACAATCACTTTCAAGCAGAGTGTTTATAGATACACTGTATACCTCCTCCTGTTTCATCCATATTTTCCATTAAAGCATAATCATCCATATCAAGAATAAGTGCGGTATCATGATTCATTTCCTTTTACGATTCTACCTCATATCTTGATTCATCTTCAACAACCATAGCTTTCTTGCCAGATCTTCTTTCTTGACTTTTGCTCTTCAGTAGGTCTGGAAAATCAGGTCTGAAATGTCCAGGCTTCTTGCAATTGAAGCAAAGATGGTTCTTTCTTCTGTTTTAGCTCAGGACAGTCAGGTTTGAAGTGTCCTGGTTTCTTGCATTGATAGCACAAGTAATCATTGTCTTTCTTGGATTCTTCCTTCTTATTTTCACTGAACTTCTTTGTGAAATTCCTTGGAGAACCCCTTCCAGTTTTCATCATTCTGATTTTCTTTCTCAGTACGGCAATTTGTTCTTGCATTTCATCCAGTAGGTCATCTTGAGCTCCTGATGTTTCTTCTTGATGTGTAGCAGCCAATGCAGTGGTCTTTGGTTCTTCCTTTTCAGTCTTAGGTACAAGTTTCTTACTGAATTCATAGGCCTTAAGATCTGAAAACAATTTGAAGGTGTCCTCTTCATGTAGACTTCTCATTTCTTCTATGGCAGTCACCTTCATTTCCCAAACTTCTTTTGCAGGTAATGCTTCCAAGATTTTTGAATTGATTTCTTTTTTTGAGTATTTTACACTCAGTAAGGTGAGTTCATCCATGATTGCATTGAATCTTGACTCCATTTGTTCAATAGTGTCATTTGGTTCCATTTTGAACTCCTGGAACTTCTTCTTTGCCACACTGATCTTGTTCTTCTTTATAGCATCAGTGACTTCACAGATTAATTGCAACTTATCCCAAAGTTCTTTTGTAGTCTTGCAATCTTTCACTTTCATGTACATATTGCTATCCAAAGTTCTGTATATGATGTCAATAGCAATGTTGTTGAGGTTTTCTCTTTTTCTATCTTCAGCATTCTATTCTCTTTTTGGATTTGGAATGTACTGAGTTTGATTATCCACATTTATAGCTTTTGTGATTTCCAGTGGTCCATCAGTCAGCACATCCATCATCTCATCATGTGTTGCAGCTAGAAAAGCCTGCATACGACGTTTATACTCTTCAAAACGATCTAAGGAACACATCAACATTGTTCTAGCATACTGGTTGTTATCCATGATGCAAATCTTTGAAAATCAGAAGCTTGAAAAAGTTTTCAAAGTATTTTCACAAGCACAACAAGTAGGATTACTTGAACGTAAGCATCGCTCCGATACCAATTGTTGGTCCCTTGAAAAGGCTTTGGTTAAGTTTAGAGGGGGTGGGGGTGGGTGGGAAATAAACTTAACACTCGAAACTTTTGGAGTTAACAAACTCAAAGAACTTCAAACTGTCATTGATAGCTCGATGAGTCTCACGACTATTGACTTTCTTGAATTTGTTGCAATGAATATATTTAAATTAAGCCTTATTACTTGTTGTTAAAATATGATACCAAGTATTAGATACTCAGTAGTGTATGTGTGTGATTCAGTTGCTAGTTCAGTAGATTGATGTGTTAAATGTACTAGATGCAGAATGTAAATGCAGAAAGTAAGTAGGCAATTTTTATAGTGGTTCCAGGTGGTGTAATCCTGACAGTCCACTCTTCTCCTGTGATGTTGGAGGTAATTCATTAGAGATCCTTGAGGTAGCAGTTACAAAAATCCCTAATTTGTTTGTCCTTCACCAATAACTATGGCTTCACAAACTGAACATTTGGAACATGTAGAATTGCTGCTCCAAAGTCTTCCACTGGTCCTTGAAGGGTAGGATTGCCTCTTCACCACTCCTACAAACAACAATCCTTGACACCCAAAAGATGCTTCACTGTCTTGGCGAGTTTTCTTGTAAAAGAAAGTTTGAATCAAGTTAGTGATTCAGCCTTCAGCAGCTTGATCATGATGATATGATCAGCAACTTGGATTCTTCAAGTGTGCAAACTTGATGTAGTTTGATAACAGATTACATTTGAAGAAGTTTTCTGGATCAGTAGGTTTAAGTTCAGTAGGGTCAGCAGGGTGATTTCTTGATAAGAATCTGAAGCTCAAGATTATTTGTTGTTTTTCTCTCAAAAATCATCATATGTTTCTGTATCAAGGGTCTTCTATTTATAGGTGAGACTCCTTGTGATTTATGTTTGAAATTCAAACATAGCCGTTTCAGATTTGTCCCATCTTGACTTGCTTTCTGTCTCTGTACATAGTACTGACACTGTCAGTTTACTTTTTGTCAGATTTCACACAGTTCACCCTTTGACTTGTATCCATTGGATAAACGTCTGTTTCTTTCCAACGTCCCTTTAATCTTAGCCATTGATTTGTTGATAAAATCAAGAGTTGTTATCTGTCCTTTTCCTTGTAAACTTCCAATGTAAACTTTGATTAAATTGAAATATATGTTCAGCAGGTTCCTGTGTATGTAAATCTGCTGAAATACATATCAGTCAGCTGATTCAAGGTTGTTGTGTTTGTAAAACACTGCAGCTGACTTCTCTTATATCTAACCTTTTATTATGAAGTTAGATTACACCATTTTGAATATAACTAAGTTCCAATCACCATTTAACTTGTAGAACTTAGACATTGTACACAAGGTATATGCAATCAGTTTAGGTCATCACAGACTTCCCTAAATTCTGATTCCATATCCTTGACTTTAAATACTAAGTTTGATCCCTTAGCCTTCAATAACTGAGTTTGAGCCTCATTTTTCGAGTCTTCAAGAGTTCCTAAACTAGTCTACTGACTCAGGTACCCTACTGATCTAGACAAGTTTGCTGACCATTTACAGTGCTTGTTTGATCAAACCTATACAAGATCAAACTCTAATAAACCTATACATTTAATCTTGACAACTTTTTACCTTTGCTCTTTAACAGCTAGTCTGACACTCATCACTAAAACTCAAATAAGTCCAACAATAGTGATTATGGTTGATGAGATCTCTAGTCACTTTAATAAGTTTGATACTCAAATGTCTCTAGTCTTAAGTACTGTCAAATGGGACATTGATAGTATAATTAGGCTAGCACGTATTGGATGTCTTCTATCTTATAGAAGGTAGGGATAGATCTTGTCTATCGAAGTGTAGAGACACTTGGACTGTACGTGGACGTGTATTAGAGAATGCATACGTTAAACTGACCCACTTACACTAAGTGTCACACTATGTGACGGTTGTGTAATTATCCTATAGACCGGAGTCTTCATGGCATCATGGTGTGGATTGTCATGCTTTGACACTATTGAGATTTCCTTTATCCACGGGGCGATCATGCGGTAGTGATTGGGTGTGATATTGAAGCATGCGGAGTATACATGATTGGTCGTCCGGGAATCGCGTATCCTATGGTTGGGATCGAATATCCGAAATGGCCTTCTTATAAGGAATGTCTAGCATTCGAGAATCTATGCAAAGTGAGAGTAAATGTGTTATTCTGAGAGAGTATGATATCCAGATTATATGACACGATCGTTAATGTATTGACACTTGAGATACGATCGTATGGATATTGTTACGGCGATAGGATTGTAAGTTACACGGTAACTGCTTCACATGAAAGGTAGTAGTCATTGCTTTTGACTCTTCCGATGATTGGGGGTCACGGTGTGTTGCTAGACGCTATCCCGTGATCGTTAGGCATGAAGGGCATTTTCGTAAATTGATGTGTCTACGGCCAACATATTCGGAAGCCTATCGGGTCACACATATGAACGTCGAGTCGGATTAAAATACGGTTATAGTTGATAACCAAATAAGGAAAGTTTATCTCTAGACTATAAAGGTTATAGTGGTAAATTAATATGGTGGTATTTATTTATTATGAATAAATAAAATACAAGATATTAATTATACATAAATTATATTAATTAAAGAATATTCCGGAAGCCAATTATTGGCAATATGGGGCGCCACATCTAAAGTATAAGATACACTTGGATTGTGCACTTTAATTAATAAGATTACCATCATATTAATATTGGATATTAATTGATTCTAGAAAAATAGATTTATGGTAATAAGATAAATATAATCAATATAAGATATTGACAATATTTAGTTTTTATTTAATATGAGATATTATAATAAAAGAGATAAATAAATCTAATTGATTTTCCTTATTTTATTGGGAAAATGTTTTCTTATCCTTCACTCTATTAGGGGCACCCCTCTCACTATAAATAAGAGGTGGGTGTCAAGCTCTTTTGTACATCACAATTGCAAGAGCTAATAGTTCTTGTATAAAATATAGGGCTTCCTATAGAGAGTTTGAGAGAGAGGAAAAAGACCGGTCTAGCAGCCAGAGTTTTTCTGATAGCAATCCAAGGAGGATTCCGGAAAGGAGTTCGTGTGGATCAACGATAGAGGCGTGGACGGCTTGCGCACTATACTACTCTCCATTGACGGTCAAAGCGACGATCTTATTGATCATCCAAGGTATAACCGTCAAACTACTTAACATGTTTATTACATTAAACGAAGAACGATCTAGAAAATGAAATCAAAATTTTAAATTCCGCTTCGTTAAACTAGTGATTTCCTAACAGTGGTATCAGAGACAAACTTCGAGCTTAAGCAATAAGCACAATTTAATTGCGTAGTTATTAATCGATAGATGCAATATCTAAAATCGCGAAACATTTAAAACAAAAAAATAGATCGATTGGGGGGGGGGGCTCAGCCGACTGGGGGCGGCCCCCCTCCTCTGCGGCGGCGGTGGCTCTAGGCCTGCCGTCGTCGGCTGCTCTCTTAATCGACCTTTTATGTTTTGTGATAATTATTGTGCATTGATATCTCTTTTATTTAGTTGTGTCATGTGGCCAACCAATGGTTCAAATAGTTTGGGCCATTGCGAAACCATAGTGGCATATTAACTAAAATATTGCCTTTCCAAATTTTGATTTGGAATAGGCCTAGGCCCTTTTCAAATATTTGATTTGTAAAAGTCCTAGGCCTAGGCTACTTTCAAAATTTTGATTTTGAAAAGTGGCCAGGCCTAAACCAAAAATATTGGCCTTTCCAAATTTTGATTTGGAATTGGCCCAGGCCATTTTCAAATATTTGATTTGTAAAAGGCCTAGGCCTAGGCCACTTTCAAAATTTTGATTTTAAAAAGTGTCCAGGCCTAAACCAAATTTGGTTTAGGAAACCAAAGGCATCCCTTTTGGCTAAGAACCAAAAGGAACTGAAACAAAAGGAGACCTTATAATTTTAATTTTAATTTGAATAGTTCAAATTTAATAAAATTGAAATTAGAATCGATTTAAAATTAAATGTTAATTTTAATTTTCGATTAAGTCATGTAATTAATTAAAATTTATTTAATTATTTGATGTGATAAAATAAGACGCATAAGTAGTTACAAATTAGAATTTAATCTTTTTCATAAGATAAAATTGTATGGATTAGATATGTATATATAATGTGATTATATGGACCCGATTGATCATGGACTCGACCAATAGGATAGATGATAATGTTTTCTTTATGTATGTTTTTGAAATTTGTCCTAGGCCATTATGAAGAACGTGACCTAGTTTACTTTTTGCATTTATCACATTCCCGTTACATCCCTCCCGTGTGCGGCGGGTGTAATCATTTATTAGATAAATTATTATGTAACAAGAATGGAGCAAGCAGACGAAGACCAAAGAGAGATAAAGAACCCATTGACGTACAACAATAAAGATCCTATTGGCGGTTGTAGATACCCTTAGTTTGTGACCCACGGTTTCGTCGGGGCCATTCAAAACCGCACTCTGAGAAAAGTCCATGATCATACCGGTTATTTTGTGCGCGAATGTTGTGTATGTTTTACTTTATATGATATTGTAGTAATATGCACATAGTAGATGAGACCATAATTAAACGAAATTAATTAAGTGAATTAATTTAAAATTATTCCCACGACAAAAATTCGAGCCAAAATTGTCTCCTAATATTATAGCGATGGTGAAGAGCCTGTGTTCGGATCCAACTGATCGACCACCGTCGGGAGTTGACCTACCTTGGGTTCATCGTTATTGAGATATGATCGCATGAGATCTTGTGAATATTGGATTACGACTCGACTAAAGTCTTTCGGTGATTGGCCACCGTCAGGGCCGTCTGACTTTAGAGACAAGGGTTGACTACCGCATAGAGATGCGGACTGTCAAAGAGTTGACTGGTCAACCACTGGGAGTCGCATAAGATGCGACTGGCAAGAGTACCTACCTTTTGAAATTACCAAGATTGATCGACCACCGTCGGGGATTAAGGCGACTAGATTGGATCCCAGCCACTAAAGAATTAATCTAATTCTTGAAAGCCAATTGAGAATAGTTGGCTAGTGGGAGCAAAACCTAATTAAAATTCTTTAAGTGCAATTCTAGGGTTTGTACACATGAACTTTTACTTATTTTATCTTTATTTATTGTTGTAGAAAATTAAAACAAATTGAACCTTCGTTCTATCATCGACAACAAGCTTGACGAAACCAAATTTCTCGATTGGGAAAGAAACCTCAAAATCGTTTTGAGGCACGAGAAGATTGGCTATGTCATGGACGAGGCCCTACCAGATGAGCCCGCTGAGGGCTCGGCTGCAGATGTTGTCGCGAAGTATAACAAGCACTGTTCTGATAGTACTGATGCTACATGTATCATGCTTGCTTCTATGACACATGAACTGTAGAAACAGCATGAGTCCATGGACGCCTACTCAATCATGGCCACCTAAAGGAACTCTATGCTTCTCAGTCTCGTACTGAGAGGTACGAGGTCTCGAAGGCCCTGTTTGGTTGTAAGATGGCATCCGGGACTGCTGTAGGGTCGCATTTGCTTAAGATGATTGGGTACATAGAGAGGCTTGGGAAGCTGGGCCACAAGTTGGAACGAGAATTGAGTATTGACTTGATTCTGCAATCTCTACCTGATTCAATCTTGCAGTTCATGATGAATTATCACATGAACAAGATACATTGCTCCCTTGCAGAGTTATTGAACATGTTGGAAACTGCTGAGGGCACTGTGGGGAAGGGAAAACAAGTGTTGCTGGTCACTTCAAGCAAGGGCAAGGCCAAAGCCCAAAAGAAGTCCAAGAAGGCGAAGGTTGCACCTAAGCCAACGCCTAAGATAGGTAAAGACAAATCCAAGGATGCTTGCTTCTATTGCGGTGAGACCGGACATTGGAGGAGAAACTGCAAAGGCTTCTTGAGTACCAAGAAGAAGCATTCTGATGCTTCGACTTCAGGTATATTTATGATTGAGATCAACATTACTTCTTATTAGTCTAACCACTGGGTATTAGATACTGGTTGTGGTTCTCATATTTGTACGAATATGCAGGAACTAAGAAGAACTAGAGAACTGAGGAAAGGAGAGGTGGACCAACGCGTTGGGAATGGAGCAAATGTTGCTGCACTAGCCATAGGAGTTTATTTTCTTTCATTGCCCAGTGGGCTAGTACTAGAACTTAATAACTGTTATTTTGTTCCTGCTCTTACGAAGAGCATTATTTCTATTTCTGCATTAGATGTTGAAGGATTTTCTTTTACGTTCAAGAATAAAATGTTGTTCTTTTTCACGATGGAATTTTTTTATAGTTTTGGCATGCTTAACAATGGTCCTCTATATATTAGATATGAATGTTGACGTATTCAATATAAATAACAAGAAAGCCAAAACAAATGACTTGAATGAATCCTACTTATGGCATTGTAGACTTAGCCATATAAATAAGAATCGCATTTCCAAACTCCATAAAGATGGAATGTTGGATCAATTCAATTACGAATCTTTTGATACATGCGAGGCTTGTCTACTTGGCAAGATGACAAAGTCACCTTTCACTGGCAAAGGGATAAGATCCAATAAGTTACTTGAGCTCATACATACTGATGTATGCGGCCCAATGTCAATTCAAGCCAAATGAGGATACTCTTATTTTATCACTTTCACTGATGACAATTCACGCTATGGTTATATATACTTAATGAAGTATAAGTCTGAAGCCTTCGAAAGGTTCAAGGAATTCAGAAGAGAAATGGAGAAACAGCTAGGTAAAGAAATCAAAACACTTCGATCTGATCGAGGGGGAGAATACCTAGATGGAGAATTTCAAGATTATTTAAAGGAGAATGGGATTCTACCTGAATGGACCCCTCCCGGGATGCCTCAGATGAATGGCGTATCTGAGAGGAGGAACCGCACTCTGTTAGACATGGTGTGATCAATGATCAGCTATGCAGTTCTTCCAAAATCATTTTGGGGGTATGCTATCCTATACACTAAACCGAGTTCCATCAAAGACGGTTGAATCCACTCCCTATGAAGTGTTCAAAGGGAAGAAACCAACACTGGGTTACATGAAACCTTGGGGATGTCCCGTTTATGTGAAACGGACCATGCCTGACAAACTGGAACCTAGATCTGACAAATGTATGTTCGTGGGATATCCTAGGGAAACCAAAGGGTACCAATTTTACCACTCTAAGGAACAAAAGGTGTTTGTTGCCAGGACTGGCCACTTTCTGGAGAAAGAGTTTATTCTGGATAGGGTCAGTGGGAGTAAGATTGATCTTAAAGAAATTCAAGAACCACTTACAGATAACAGTCCGTTGATGGAAGTAGAGGAGACACCACATCCAGTAGTGACGCCACCCTCTACCGTAGACACACTAGCACCTCGAAGATCCACCAGGGAACGTCATGAACCCGAAAGGTACAACGGCATGTATCTCATAGAAGATGAGGATCCCAGAACTTATGAGGAGGTGTTATTAAGGCATGACAAAAAGAAATGGCTAGAGGCCATGAATTCTGAAATGGAATCCATGAAAGACAACCAAGTTTGGAACTTGGTTGATCCACCTGAAGGAATAGTTCCTATAGGATGTAAATGGGTCTTTAAGAGAAAGACCGACATGGACGGTAACGTGACTACCTACAAGGCTAGGTTGGTGGCAAAAGGTTATAAGCAAAGACAAGAAGTTGACTATGACGAAACCTTTTCGCCTGTTGCCATATTAAAATCCATTAGAATTCTGCTTGCTATTGCAGCATACCATGATTACGAAACCTGGCAGATGGATGTGAAAACAACTTTCGTTAACGGGAACCTGTCTGAGGAGGTGTATATGACACAGCCTGAGAGTTTCACAACCAATCATAAACCAAAAGACCATTTTTGATTTTGCGTGTATAAACAACAACACTCTTTTATCTTTATTTTAATGTTGTAGCTTTTAGCAAACTATTATATTTATGTTTTTATTCTCGATTAGTAAAACCAAATTATGACTGTTACCTTTTGAGAAACGTTCCCAAATATGGTTAAGTAATTTTAATCCTTTTAAATAAGCAATGACACGAGCAACCCTATTATAGTAGTTAAAGACAAGGAGACTACATATTTGATGCAGTGCTCCAAGACTTTAATTATTAATGAAAAATGGAAGCTCATGATTGTTGAAATAGTGTCCTAAACCCAATCGGGTTGGACCGGATCCGACCGGGTCGGATCATTTCTACTATTTCTTTATGTTTATACATAGATTAAATGGCTTTTCTGTTGTCATATATTTGTTCTTTTAAAGAACCAATTGTGAATGTTATATGATAACGTCCTTAGTATTAAACTGTGTTAGAGAAACCATGATAGGCGATTATGATTCATGAGATCTCTAATCACTTTAATAAGTTTGATACTTAAATGTCTCTAGGCTGATGTACTATTACACAGGGTATTGATAGTATGAACATGCTAGCATGTATTAGATGTCATCTGTCTTTAAGGGCAGGGATAGATCTCGTCTATCGAAGTGTAAAGACACTTGGACTGTATGTGGACTTGTATTAGAGAATGTGTACGTTAGACTGACCCACTTACACGGATAAGTGTCACATTATGTGACGGTTGTGTAATTATCCTTAGGACCGGAGTCTACATGGCATCATGGTGTGTATTGTAATGCTTTGACACTATTGAGGTTTCCCCTAGCCACGGGGCGATCATGCGGTAGTGAATGGGTGTGATACTGAAGCATGCGGAGTATACATGTTTTGTCTTCTGGAAATCGCATACCCTATCAGTTGGGGTGAATATCTAAAAGGGCCTTCTTATAAGGAATGTCTTACTCTCGCGAATCTTTGCGAAGTGGAAGTAAATGAGTTACTTCGAGAGAGTTTGATATTCAGATTATAAGATACGGTCGTTGATGTTTTGACACTTGACTAACGACTGTATGGATATTATTACAGCGATAGGATTGTAAGTTACACGGTAACTGTTTCACATGAAAGGTAGTAGTCATTGCATTTGACTCTTCCAATGATTGGGGTCACGGTGTGTTGCTAGACGTTATCCTGTGATCGTTAGGCATGAAGGGCATTTTCATAATTTGCACTTTGTGTATACGGCCAACATATTCGGAAGCCTATCGGGTCACACACATATGAACATCTAGCCGGATTAAAATGTGGTTATAGATGATAACCAAATAAGGAAAGTTTATCTCACGACTATAAAGGTTATAGTAGTAAATTAATATGGTGGTATTTATTTATTATGAATAAATTAAATACAAGATATTAATAGTATTATATTAATTAAAGAATATTCCGGATGCTAATTTATTTGCTAAGGTGGCGCAATTTGTGTGTATAAGGTACACTTGGATTGTGCAATTTAATTAATGGTATTACCATATATTAATATTAGATATTAATATTTATATTTATATATATGTTTGTGCGTGACTTGCACATATGATGTGCATGTGCACATTTTGTAGTAAAATAAATATATATATGGATTTATATGTGTAATATATATATGTGATATATACACATGTGTAAATTGATTTATGGTAATAAGATAAATATAGTCGATATAAGATTTTGACAATATCTTAGAAATATTTAATATATGATATTAAATTAAATGAGATAAATCAATCAATTATATTTTTCTTATTTTATTGGGAAAATGTTTTCTTCTCCTCCACACCAAGTAGGGGCGCCACTTCTACTATAAATAAGAGGTGGGTGTCAAGCTCTTTTGTACATCACAATTCCAAGAGCTAATAGTTCTTGTGTAAAATAGAGAGCATCCTATAGAGAGTTGGAGAGAGGGGAAAAAGGCCGGTCTAGCAACCGGAGTTTTTCAATAGCAATCCATGATGGGATTCCGGCGGGCTGTTCGTGTGGACTAGCGGTAGAGGCCGAACACTTAGGCGCCTCTATGCATAACTACTCTCCTTAGACGGTCAAATCGTCGATCTTTTAGATCAACCAAGGTAACCACCGTCTCTAGCTTATTCGTTTATTGCTTAAACGAAGTCAATCTTAGGGTAAAAGGAAATCAAATTTTGAATTCATTTGCATTCCCGCGTAGATTTCTAACAATGTGGTATCGAGAAGCGAGCTTGAGCTTAAGCAATAAGAATGTTAATTCGCGTAGTTAATTTTATCGTTTAAATCACATAATTAAAAGATGAAAGATTTTTTATTCGCAAAAATGATACATGAAAAGAAAAAAAAACGAGATCGGGAGGTGCTCGGCCGACTGGCGGCGGCTGGTCGGCGGCGGCGGTGGCGGCAGAGCAACCTGCTGCCGGCGTCGGTTGACCGGTCAATGCTGGCGGATCTCCTAAATTTTATTTTGTGTATTTTGTGATTCAATATGGTTCATAGTTGTGATTGATAATTCCTCCTTTGTTTAGTTGTGTAATGTGGCTAACCAATGGTTCAAATAGTTTGGTAATTTGGGATGCCACATGACATTAAAATAATAATGGCATTTCCAAACTTTGTTTGGAATAGGCTAAGCCTTTCCAAATATTTGATTTGGAAAAGGCTGCAAACTTGCAACCACTTCTAAATTTTTGATTTTGGAAAGTAGTCAGACATATTAACCAAAATATTGGTCTTTCCAAATTTTGTTTGAATCGGCCTAGGCACTTTTCAAAATATTTGATTTTGGAAAAAGCCTAGGCCTAAGCCCTTTTCAAAAAAATTATTTTGGAATGGGCCAAGGGATATGCCTTTTGGTTTAGGAAACCAAAGGCATCCCTTTTGATCAGGTATCAAAAGGGAAGAAACAAAAGAGACTTAATTTTAATTTTGATTTATTTTTGGAATAGTTTCAATTAATTAAAATTAAAATTGAAATCGTTTAAAATTAATCGTTAATTTTATTTCGATTAAAATCACTTAATTAATTAAATGTTAATTAGTTAATTGATTGGATAAAATTATTAAATAGATTAAATGTTAATTGATTAATTAAGACGCAAGTACTTAAAATTTTAATTTTATTTTTTTCATAAGATGTTATTGTATGGATTATATATTGTGTAGATATAATATGATTATATGGACCCCAATTGATCATGGACTCGACCGATATGATAGATGTGAATGATTTAATTTTTCTGTTGGTTTAAAAATTGTCCTAGGCCGTTATGAAGAACGTGACCTAGTTTGTTTTCTGCATTTATCCTATTCCCGTTAGCTCCCCACGTTTGCGGCGGCCGTATTTATTTTATTAGATAGGATTAAATGTAACAAGAATGGAGCGGAAGATGAAGACCAAAGAAAGAAGAAAATAAAGATACCATTGGAGAATGGAGCATTAAAGATCCTATTGGCGGTTGCAGCTACCTTTAGATTGTGACCCGCGGTTTCATCAGTTTGTATTAGAAAACACACTTAGGAAAAGTCCATTATCATACCGGTTACTTTACGCATTTATTTATTTTGTGCTTGTATTTATTTTATATGATACGATAGATGCATGACTAGGCACGATCTTGATAAATGTGTAGGATGTATGTCTATAGAGATAGATATATTTGACGAGACCGTAATTAAATTAATTAAGTGAAATAATTTACGTAAATACTTCCACAACAAAAATCAAGTTGAAATATTGTCTCCCAATATTATAGCGACGGTGAAGAGCCCTTGTTTGGATCCAACTGATCGGCCCTCGTTGGGAGTTGTCCTACCACGGGTATATCATCGTTATTGAGATATGATCGTATGAGATCTCGTGAATATTGGGTTATGACTTGACTAGAGTATTACGGTGATTGGCCCTCGTCAGGACCGTCTTATTCTAGAGGCAACGGGTTGACTACCACATAAAGATGTGAATTGTGAAAGAGTTGACTAGTCAACCACCAAGAGTCACATAGAGATGTGATTGGTAAGTGTTACATAGCTTTCGAATTATTCCGGTTGATCGGCCCTCGTCGGGAATCGGTGTAACCAGATGGGATCTTGGCCACTAAAGAATTTTGAAAGATTCTTGAAAGTCAATTGGGAGTAGTTGACTAGTGGGAGCAAAATCATAAATCAAAAGACCATTTTTGATTTTGCGTGTATAAACAACAACACTCTTTTTATCTTTATTTTTGTTTTTAGCGAACTTTTATATATGTTTTTCTCGATTAGTAAAACCAAATTATGACTGTTTGAGAAACGTTCTCAAGAATGGTTCAGTAAATTTTAATCCTTTTAAAATAAGTAATGACACGAGCAACCTCGTTATAGTAGTTAGAGACAAGGAGACTATATATTTGATGGAGTTCTCCAAGACTTTAATTATTAATGAAAAGCGGAAGCTCAAGATATGATTGAATCATTTGAAATAAGTTTCAACGAATTAATCAGATATTGAATACGATCCAAGATGATCATTCTGTCATACGATGACAATTAATTCAAACGTTGGATAAGAATGACCACATCTAATTTTGGAAAGGTTGTTTTTCAAAATTGTAAGATTTAAGTATCGACTTAATTCTATCATTGCTTAAAAGTTAATTAAATAGTCAATGTTTTGAATACGATTCAAAAGGTTAAATAAACTATTTAATAAAGTTAAGATTTTCTTTATGAAGGGAAATTAAAGACATGGCTCTTGTGATCTTTCTTAAGTCTTATTAAGACTACAATAAGAAACATTTTTCAAGTGCTTAAAGGATTAAAAAGGAAAGTTAAATCATGTGATAGAGAACTTATTAAAGTTTATATTCTAGGCAAGTGAGTTGAGATAAATCTATCTAAGTTCAAGTCAACTCTTAGATATATGATATCTTGTGAGTTTGATTAAATTAGAAATATTAAATACAGATATGGAAGGTGAAGCAAACGTTGTAACACTTACCACGTTCTGGATCTAGTAAACTGATAAGGGAACTAAATAAATGTTATTGTGGTCCGGTTCTTATGAAGAACATACTTTCAGTTATTTGTTAGGATTTAGTAAACATATTCAATTGTAAAGAATAAATGTTATTCCGATAAAGTTTGAAGGTCACTGAATCTAACATACTAGATTGATGTCACTATATAGTTGATATATGTGATGAGATCTCAACTAAATATTTGTATGGCTGTTATCCTTGATATTTGTAGTTGTTCTAGATGTTGACTCTCTGGAAGAGAAACGTATAATCAAATGTCATTTAGATGATTTCTGAACCATGTGATTATGAATCATGTGGGTGATACGTATCTTATCTAAAGATGACTAAAATACCCTTTTATGAAAATGTTATAAAATCTAGAAAAATTGTCTAAAGCCTAAACATACCGATATTTGTTGGCTTATGACAATTAATGCCACAAATAATTATTTGTTAATCTCTATGACTATTTTTAGAAATAGTTGAATGTACTTATTAAAGTACAACAATTCGGAAGACCGAAAAGTTCAAAAAGAGATTGAATGTACGAATATGAGATTGACGAGCTACATAGGAATTAATCTTCAATTGGATTGAAGCAATTAATACCTGAAGGGTGTTTCAGAAGACGTCTGAAATAGAATCAGATTCTCCATTGAAGGATACCATCTTCAGGATACGCAATTAGATTGTGTTCCTAAAATGGAAACAACACTTTATATGATAAAGGTGTGACACAAGTCATGCGAAGTATACCTTACCCGTTTCGGGATAGAGCCCTTATACTTAACCGAGTTTCGAGAATAAAGGTTGAATAAATTCCATATTAGATATGGAAGGGGATAATGTCGAATCTATCTTAACCGATGATTTGAAGTTGTCATAGGCAAAGTCAGAAAGGCTTAGAGCCTAGTACGACATATGCAACTTTGTAGAATGCCTTAGCAAGTACGCTGGATATTATTTACTTGTCCGCGGAGCAAAATGTTTGTCTCCAAACATGCCGTCTTCTAGAGGAAGTCTTTCTTCCAAAAGAAACAGTGAGAGTAGATTTAGATCTCAAAAGAGTTTGAGAACCACAAAGATATATTCAACCATTGGAACATGAGCAGATGCCGCATAGCGATGAGGTGTAGAACACTGCTTAGTGCACATAAAAGTTCTGTAAGTCTGTGGATAACCTCAAGCTCAAAAGGGCTGCTGGTATGTTCATCTTGAAGAATGAATATCTCACGACTTATGAAGGAATGTTTGAAAGGAAAGATTAAGAGATATGGCTAAGAGCCATAATATCTGAATTAGATTCCATCAGTGACAACCAGGTTATGAACCTAGTCTGTCTTACCTAGAGGGAATGTCCCTGTAAGGCTGAGCCCAGTTCTATTCAGACTATGCTTGTTCTAACTTCGTATCATGGTTATATGATAGTGTTGATGACGTTGGGCAAACAGGTCGATGTTTATAGACGATGACATGATATGTGAGCCCGCGATATCCATTTATTTACTCGAACAAGTTTCTCTAGACAATTTCTTTGTTTGACAATCAAAGGAGTTCGATTTAGTCTAAAGAAGGATATGCCCATGTGCAAGATGGATAGTTGGAGTGTGTTACGATTTTTGAGTAAGTTATTGGATATCTCTATTAGGAATCATCACCCCATGTCACAGTCAATTAATGTTTGGTAGTTCAAGGTCTTTACGAAAGCACTTGGATTGGCAGTTCTTATATTTAGAAATAAGAATCTATAGTGATAGATTTAAGTGCTGTTAGATTATAGTTTACCTATATAGATGTCATGCTAAAAGAGTATAGCATAGATCGCGATAGGGGATACTGCTAGCTGGTATTCTCAAGATCTATCTATGTTAGGACGTTAGTCCTAAATATAAGGTGAAAGATGATGTTTATGAAAGGTTCCCTTCGCTACTGCGATAGGAACCATCATAAAGGTAATGCCGGATGTTCATAGTCCATGAAGAGTCATGAGCAAGTATGAAAGTGAATCTGGTGAATGTAGAGAATATCCTAAAACAAGTAATGAATAGTTCCTAGTTTATTGAAACTTGGAATTAAATAAACGTAGATATACAGACGTATATCCTGAGTCTTATGAAGGCGAGTGGGAGCTACTGTCTAGGTTTGCAATCACTTTGATTAAGTGATACAGTGAGTAGGAAATGTTCTTAGCTATGGGTCACTGTAAACTCTACAACTAGGCCAAAACACAGTAGTGCCTTGGAGGCTCAGCGGGAGCAGTACATGAGTCTAGAAGGTTCATTCCGGAACCTTATATGGTTCTTCCACCTTTTCCGTATAGCTGATATAGTAAGTGGATTTATTGCTTGAAGCAAGGACTAGGGTCTCGTCAGAGATTCATGTGTGTGTTGAGGCGGTTCCTTTGACTTGGTCATTTAGAGCATGGTATGAAGATAGTTTGTGTCCCCATGGACAGCGATCCATTTATGGGTAGGGCTGGTTGCGAGTATTGCATGAGATTCTTGTGTTTCAACTTGGTCTTGTGTGTGCGAGTGATTGATTTTAGGCCAAATGGGAGATTGTTGAAATAGTGTCCTAAATCCAATCGGGTTGGACCGGATCCGACCGGGTCGGATAATTTCTACTATTTCTTTATGTTTATACATAGACTAAATGGCTTTTCTGTTGTCATATATTTGTTCTTTTAAAAAACCAATTGTGAATTGTTATATGATAACGTCCTTAGTATTAAACTGTGATAGAGAAACCATGATAGGCGATTATGGTTGATGAGATCTCTAATCACTTTAATAAGTTTGATACTTAAATGTCTCTAGGCTGATGTACTATTAAACAGGGCATTGATAGTATGAACAGGCTAGCACGTATTAAATGTCTTCTGTCTTTAAGAGCAGGGATAGATCTCGTCTATCGAAGTGTAGAGACACTTGGACTGTACGTAGACGTGTATTAGAGAATGCGCACGTTAGACTGACCCACGTACATGGATGAGTGTCACACTATGTGACGGTTGTGTAATTATCCTTAGGACCGGAGTCTACATGGCATCACAGTGTGGATTGTCATGCTTTGACACTATTGAGGTTTCCCCTAGCCATGGGGAGATCATGCGGTAGTGATTGGGTATGATACTGAAGCATGCGGAGTATACATGTTTGGTCGTCTGGAAATCGCGTACCCTATCAGTTGGGGTGAATATCCGAAAGGGCCTTCTTATAAGGAATGTCTTACTCTCGTGAGTCTTTGCAAAGTGGAAGTAAATGAGTTACTTTGAGAGAGTCTGATATCCAGATTATAAGATACGGTCGTTGATGTTTTGTCACTCGACTAACGGCTGTATGGATATTATTACAGCGATAGGATTGAAGTTACATGGTAACTGTTTCATATGAAAGGTAGTAGTCATTGCATTTGACTCTTCCGATGATTGGGGGTCACGGTGTGTTGCTAGACGCTATCCCGTGATCGTTAGGCATGAAGGGCATTTTTGTAATTTGCACTTTGTGTCTACGGCCAACATATTCGGAAGCCTATCGGGTCACACACATATGAACATCTAGCCGGATTAAAATGTGGTTATAGATGATAACCAAATAGGGAAAGTTTATCTCACGACTAAAAATGTTATAGTAAATTAATATGGTGGTATTTATTTTTTATGAATAAATTAAATACAAGATATTAATAGTATTATATTAATTAAGAATATTCGGATGCCAATTTATTGGCTAAGGTGGCGCAATTCGTGTGTGTATAAGATATACTTTGGATTATCTGATTTAATTAATAGTATTATCATATATTAATATTATATATTAATATTTATATTTATATTTATATTTATATATATGTTTGTGCGTGACTTGCACATATGATGTGCATATGCACATTTTGTAGTAAAATAAATATATTTTGATTTATATGTGTAATATATATATATATATATATATATATATATATATATATATATATATATATATATATATATATATATATATATATATATATATATATATATATATATATATATATATATATATATATATATATATATATATATATGTGATATATACACATGTGTAAATTGATTTATGGTAATATGATAAATATAGTCAATATAAGATTTTGACAATATATTGGAAATATTTAATATAGGATATTAAATTAAATGAGATAAATCAATCAATTATATTTTCCTTATTTTATTGGGAAAATGTTTTCTTCTCCTACACACCAAGTAGGGGCGCCACTTCTACTATAAATAAGAGTTGGGTGTCAAGATCTTTTGTACATCACAATTTCAAGAGCTAATAGTTCTTGTGTAAAATAGAGAGCATCCTATAGAGAGTTGGAGAGAGGAAAAAGGCCGGTCTAGCAACCGGATTTTCCAATAGCAATCCATGATGGGATTCCGCGGGTCGTCAGTATGGACTAGCGGTAGAGGCCGAACACTTGGGCGGCTCTATGCGAACTACTCTCCTTAGACGGTTAAAGCGTCAATCTTTTAGATTAACCAAGGTAACCACTGTCTACTAGCTTATTCGTTTATTGCTTAAACGAAGTCGATCTTGGGTAAAAGGAAATCAAAATTTTGAATTCTGCTGCTTTCCCGCGTAGATTTCCTGACAATGATATGATTGAATCACTTGAAATGAGTTTCAATGAATTAATCATATATTGGATACGATCCAATATGATCATTCTGTCATACGATGACAATTAATTCAAACGTTGAATAAGAATGACCGCATCGAATTTTGGAAATGTTGTTTTCAAATTTGTAAGATTTAAGTATCGACTTAATTCTTTAATCATTGCTTAAAGGTTAATTAAATAGTCAATGTTTTGAATGCGATTCAAAAGGTTAAATAACTATTTAATAAACTTTAGATTTTCTTTATGAAAGAAAATTAAAGACATAGCTCTTGTGATCTTTCTCAAAGTCTTATGAAGACTACACTAAGAAATATTTACAAGTGCTTGAAGGATTAAAAGGAAAGTTAGGGCATGTGTTTAAATAGAGAACTTGTTGAAGTTTCTATTGTAGGCAAGTGTGTTGAGATAAATCTATCTAAGTTCAAAGTCGACTCTAAGACATATGATATCTTGTGAGTATGATTAAATTAGAAAGATTAAAATGCGGAATACACAAAGATACGAAGGTGAAGCAAACGTTGCAACATTTTCAGCTTTGTATTCTGAGTCTGGTAAACTGACAAAGGAGTTAAATAAATGTTATTGCGTTCATGCAGAACACGAGCCCAGTCGTTTGTTAGGATTTAGTAGACATATTCGATTGTAAGGAATAAATGTTATTCCGATAAAGTTGAAAGGTCACTGAATCTAACATACTAGATTGATGTCACAATATAGTTGATATAGGTAAAAAAAAATATCAACTAAATATTTGTATGGCTGTTATCCTTGATATTTGTGGTTGTTCTAGACATAGTCTCTTTGGAAGAGAAACGTGTAATCGAATGTCATTCTGATGATGTTTGAACCATGTGATTATGAATCACGTGGGTAATACGTATCTTATCTAAATATGACTAAAATACCCTTATAAGAAAATGTTATAAATTCTAGAAAAATTGTCTAGAGCCTAAACATACCGATGTTTGTAGGCTTATGACAATTAATGGCACAAATAATTGTTTATTACTCTCTATGACTATTTATAGAAATAGTCGAATGTTCTTAGTGAAGTGCAACAATTCGGAAAGCCCGAAAAGTTCGAGCTAGTACGAATATGAGATTGATAAACTTCTTAGGAGTTAATCTTCAATTGGATGAAGTAACTAATCCCTGAAGGGTGTTTCAGAAGCTTTCTGAAATAGAATCAGATTCTCCCTTGAAGGATACCATCTTTGGGATACGCAATCAGATTGTGTTCCTAAAATGAAAACAACACTTTATACGATAAATGTGTGATGTAAACCATTCAAAGTATCCCTTACATGTTTTGGGATAGTGCCCTTATTCAATAAATATACTTAACCGAGTTCCAAAGAATAAAGGTTGAATAAATTCTATATCAGTTATGGAAGACGATAACATCAAATCCATTTTAACCGATGATTTAAGGTTGTCGTGCTTCTAGCAAGCATGCAATGTCTGAAAGGCTTGGAGCTTAGTATGACAATTGCAACTTTATGGAATATCTTAGCTAGCACGCTAGATATTATTTACTTGTCCGCGGAGCAAAAAGGTGGTTGTCTCCAAACATGCTGTCTTCTAGAGAAAGTGTTTCTTCCAAAAAAGAGATAGAGGGAGTAAGTGAGATCCCAAAAGAGTTTGAGAGCCACAAAGAGAGATTCAACCGTAGGAACGTGAGCAGACGCCACATAGTGATGAGGTGTAGAACACTGCTCAGTGCTCACAAAAGTTCTATAAGTCTATGGATAACCTCAAGCCTGAAAAGGCTGCTGGTATGTTCATCTTGAAGAATGAATATCTCACGACTTATGGAGGAATGTTTGAAAGGAAAGATTGAGAGACATGTCCATGAGCCATAATATTTGAATTAGATTCCATCAGTGACAACCAGGTTGTGAACCTAGTCTGTCTTACCAAGAGGGAATGTCCCTAAAAGGCTGACATGGATAGTAATATGATTACCATAAGGCTATAGTGACGGCTGAAGGGTACGAGGTGTAAACCTTGTAATTATCTTTATGCTTTGCCACAACCGAGCCCGATTCTATTTAGACTATGCTTGTTATAATTTTTTATCATGGCTATATGATAGTGTTGAAGATGTTTGGAAAACGGCTTGATGTTCATAGACGATAACATGATATGCGAGCCCACGAGATCCATTTATGGACTCAAACAAGTTTCTCTAGACAATTTCTTTGTTTGATAATCAAAGGAGTTTGATTTAGTCAAAAGAAGGGATATGCCCAATGTGCAAGAGGAAACTGGGAGTGTGTTATGATTTTTGAGTAAGGTATTGGATATCTCTCTCGGGAATTATCACCCCATGTCACAGTCAATTAATGTTTTCTAGTTCAAGGTCTTTACGAAAGCACTTGGATTAGTAGTTTTTATTTTTAGAAATAAGAATCTATAGTGATAAATTTAACTGCTTCTATTTTATAGTTTACCTATATAGATGTGATGCTAAAATAGTTTAGCATAGATCGCGACAGGAGATACTGCTAGCCGGTGTTCTCAAGATCTATCTATGGACGTTAGTCCTAAATATACGGTGAAAGATGATGATTATGGAAGGTTTACTTTTCTACTGCGATATGAACCATCATATAAGTAATGCCAAATGTTCATAGTCCATGAAGAGTAATGAGCAAGTATATGAAAGTAAATCAGGTGAATGTCGAGAATATCTTTAAGCAAGTTAAGGATGGTTTCCTAGTTTATCGAAACTTGGAATCGGATAAATATAGATATACAGACGTGTATCCTGAGTCATATGATGGCGAGTGGGAGCTACAGTTTGGGTTTGCAGTCATTTTGGTTAAGTGATACAGTGAGCTGGAAATGTTCTTAGATGGAAATCACTGGAGATTCTACAACTGGGCCAAAACACAGTAGTGCCTTGGAGGCGCAGCAGGAGCAGTACATGGATCTAGAAGGTTCATTCCTGAACCTTGTATGGTTCTTCCACCTTTTCTATATAGCTGATATAGTAAGTGGATTCATTGCTTAGGTAAGGACCGGGGTCTCGTCAAAGATTCATGTGTGTGTTGAGGCGGTTACTTTGACTTGGTCATTTGGAGCATGATATGAAGATAGTCTGAGTCCCCACGGATAGTGATCCATTCACGCTTAGGGTTGGTTGCGAGTATTGCACGAGAGTCTTGTGTTTCAACCTGGTCTTGTTTATACGAGTGATTTGTTTTAGGCCAAGTGGGAAATTGTTGAAATTGTGTCCTAAACCCAATCGGGTTGGACCGGATCCGACCGGTTCGGATCATTTCTACTATTTCTTTATGATTATACATATATAATAAATGGCTTTTCTGTTGTCATATATTTTTTCTTTTAAAGAACCAATAATGAATTTTTATACGATAACGTCCTTAGTACTAAACTGTGATAGAGAAACCATGATAGGCGATTATGGTTGGGAGATCTCTAATCACTTTAATAAGTTTGATACTTAAATGTCTTTAGGCTTATGTACTATTAAACAGGGAATTGATAGTACAAACAGGCTAGCACGTATTAGATGTCTACTATCTTTAAGGGCAGAGATAGATCTCGTCTATCGAAGTGTAGAGACACTACGTGTATTAGAGAATGCATACGTTAGACTGACCCACTTACACTGTTAAGTGTCACACTAGGTGACGGTTGTGTAATTATCCTTAGGACCGGAGTCTACATGGCATCACAGTGTGGATTGTCATGCTTTGGCACCATTGAGGTTTCCCCTAGCCATGGGGCGATCATGCGGTAGTGATTGGGTCTGATACTGAAGCATGCGGAGTATACATGTTTGGTCGTCCGGAAATCGCGTACCCTATTAGTAAGGGTGAATAACCGAAAGGGCCTTCTTATAAGGAATGTCTTGCTCTCGTGAATCTTTGCAAAGTGGGAGTAAACGAGTTACTTCGAAAGAGCATGATATCCAGATTATAAGATACGGTCGTTGATGTTTGACACTCCACGTACGACCGTATGGATATTATTAGAGCGATAGAATTCTATTTACATGGTAATGTTTAACATAAAAGGTAGTAGTCATTGTATTTACTCTTCCGATGATCGGGGGTCACGGTGTGTTGTTAGATGCTATCCCGTGATCGTTAGGTATGAAGGACATTTTCGTAATTTACACTTTGTGTCCACGACCAACATATTCGGAAGCCTATTGGGTGACACACATAAGAACCTCTAGCCGGATTAAAATGCGGTTACAGTGATAACCAAATTATCTCGACTATAAAGTGTTATAGTGATAAATTTATATGGTGGTATTTATTTATTATGAATAAATATAATAGTACAAGATATTAATTATATTGATTAATTAAAAAATATTTCGGATGCCAAATCTTTGGTTATATGAGGCGCATATAATAGTGTATTAAGATACACTTGTATTGTGCAATTTAATTAATAGTATTACCAAATATTAATATTAGATATTAATATATAAATAATACATATGTATGCGTGTGTGCACTAGTGCAAATTGGTTTGCATGCACCTAATATGTGTGTGTATATATATATATATATATATATATATATATATATATATATATATATATATATATATATATATATATATATGTATAGAGTTATACGTGTGATATAAATATGTGGTATATACACATGTGTAAATTGATTTATGGTAATATAATAAAAGATATATTCAATATTGGATATTGACAATATATATCTTGGACATATTTAATATAAGATATTGAGTATTTAATGAGATAGATCTAGAATATTTATTTTCCTTATTTTGCTAGTAAAAGATTTTCTTTCTCCTCAATCTACTAGGAAGCTAATCCCAATCAGATTGGGAGACATGAGAGGTGCCCCAACACCTATATAAGAAATGGGTTGACTAGCTATTTTGTACAACACAATTCCAAGAGACTATTCTTGTGAAAAATAGAGAGTTTCTTAGAGAGAGATTTGTGAGAGAGAAAAGGTCGGTCTAGCAACCGAGTTTTTCTAGTAGCAATCCAATGGTGGATCCCGGCGGGTTGTTCGTGTGGACTAGCGGTAGAGGCCAAACGCTTGGACGGCTCCATGCACCACTACTCTCCTTAGATGGTCAAAGCGTCGATCTTTTAGATCAATCAAGGTAACCACCGTCTACCAACTTGTTATGTTTGTTGCTTAAACGAAGTCGATCATTGTTAAAGGAAATACAATTTTGAATTCCACTGCATCCCGCGTAGATTTCCTAACAGTTTTGACTGCCAACGGAGAGTAGTAGTGTGCGAGCCGTCCATGTGTCCGGCCTCTATCGATATCCACACAAACTCCTTGCCGGAATCCTCCTTGGATTGCTACTAGAAAAATCCGGTTGCTAAACCATCATTTTCTCTCTCTCTAAACTCTCTAGAAGAAGCTCTCTATTTTTCACAAGAACTATTAGTCTCCTGGAATTGTGATGTACAAGAAAAGCTAGCCAACCCTTTTCTTTTATAGTAGAAAGTGGCGCCCCTTTAGCCCCTAATCTGATTAGGAGAAGTTTCCTAGTAGATTGATGAGAGAGAAAACATTTTCCTAATAAAATAAAGAAAATTATTTTGATTGATTTATCTCTTTAATTTAATATCATATCTTAAATAAATCTAAGATATTGGCAATATCTAATATTGAATATCTTTATCTTATTACCATAAATCTATTTTTCCAAAATCAATTAATATCCAATATTAGTATATGGTAATCTCATTAATTAAATTGCACAATCCAAGTGTATCTTATACACTCAAATGTGGAGCCCCAAACACAATTAAATTGGTATCCGGAATATTCTTTAATTAATCAATATAATTAATAAATTTTATTTAATTTATTCATAATAAATAAATACCTTCATATTAGTTTAATCACTATAACACTTTATAGTCGAGATAAACTTTCCTTAATTGGTTATCACTATAACCGCATTTTCATCCAGCTAGATGTTCTTATGTGTGTGACCTATTAGGCTTCCGAATATGTTGGCCGTAGACATAAAGTGCAAATTACGAAAATGCCCTTCATACCTAACGATCACGGGACAACGTCTAACAAAACACCGTGACCCCCAATCATCAGAAGAGTCAAAAGCAATGACTACTACCTTTCATATGAAACATTTACTGTGTAAATAGAATCCTATCGCTGTAATAATATCCATACGATCGTATCTCGAGTGTCTGTACATCAATGATCGTATCTTATAATCTGGATATCATGCTCTCTCGGAATAACTCATTTACTCCCACTTTACAAAGATTCACGAGATTTAGACATTTCTTATAAGAAGGCCATTTTGGATATTGACTCCTAATCATAGGATACGCGATTTCCGGACAAACAACATGAATCCTACGCATGCTTCAGTATCACACTCAATCACTACCGCATGATCGCCCCGTGGCTAGGGAAAACCTCAATAGTGTCAAAGCATGACAATCCACACCGTGATGCCATGAAGATTCTGGTCTTAGGATAATTACACAACTGCCACATAGCACTTAATAAAGTAAGTGGGTCAGTCTAACATACGCGCTCTCTGATACACGTCCACGTACAGTCCAAGTGTCTCAACACTTCGACAGACGAGATTTATCCTTACCTTCAATAAGATAGAAGACATCTAATACGTGCTAGTCTAATCATACTATTAATGTCCTGTTTAATATGACATAGGACTAGAGACATTTAAGTATCAAACCTTTTAAAGTGAGTCGAGATCTCATCAACCATAAAAAAATCATGGTTTCTCTTTCACAGTTTGACACTAAGGATGTTATCATATAACAATATCTTAATTGGTCTGTTAAATGAACAAATATATAATAACAAAAAAGCCATTTATTATATGTATAAGCATAAAGAAATAGTAGAAATGATCCGACTCGGTCGGATCCGGTCCAACCCAATTGGGTTTAGGACACTATTTCAACAAAAAGTTACATCAAGAGTATAGAGGGAATACCCTTGGTTTGCAAACATTGTGAATTATCTAGCGGGATGATACTTACCACTCGAATTCACAATTAATGATAAGAAGTTCTTCACAGATCTGAACCATTACTACTGGGACGATCCCTACCTATACAAGATGTGCCCTGATAACATTATGTTGAGATGTGTCCATGATGATGAGATACAGAGTATTCTGGAATATTGTCACTCAAGAGAAGTGGGAGGACACTATAGGCCAGACAAAACAGCAGCTAAGGTACTGCAGTGTGGATATTATTGGCCAACAATTTTTAAATCTGCTTACAAGTTTACAAGAGCCTGTCATTCCAACCAAATGACCGGAAACATTTCTAAGTGGAACGAAATACCACTGCATAGTATCATTAAGGTGGAGCTATTTGATATATGGGGAATTGATTCTGTTGGACATTTTACATCGTCAAAATCTAATCGTTACATCCGGGTAGCGGTCGACTATATTTCAAAATAGGTAAAGGCGGTGGCCTTACCTACAAATGTTGCCAAGGTTGTCTTGAGGTTTCTTAAGAAGAACATTTTGACGAGCTTTGGGGTACCAAGAGTCATAATCAGCGACATAGGGAAGCACTTTTGCAATAGGTTGTTCGAGAAGTTGATGTTGAGGTATGGAGTGAGACATAAGTTTGCGGCAGCTTATCACTCGCAGATAAGTGGACAAGTCGAGGTGAAAAACAGGGAGATTAAGAGGATATTAGAAAAGACAGTCTCCCATAAGGAAAGGCTGGTCCTTGAAATTAGATGGATCTCCCTGGGCGTATAGAACTGCATACATGACCACCATCCGGATGTCTCCCAACATGACAATCTTTGGGAAAGCTTGCCATCTACCGGTTGAGCTAGATCACCGAGCCCTATAGGCTACTAGGTTTTTAAATTTTGATGAAAGTCTAGCCTGTGAGAAGAGATTTTTGGAATTTAACAGATTGGAAGAGTTTAGATTGCATGCATATGAAAATGCCACCTTCAAAGTTGGAGATAAGGTGCTGGAGTAAAATTCCCGTCTTCGCCTCTTTCCTGGAAAGTTGAAGTGTTGGTCCCAGAGAAGGGTAAAACTATATTCAGAGGGGAGGGGGGGTGAATGACTAGAGTGGAGTTTCAAAAAAATTTCTTGTACTTAAAAACTTTTGGGCAGCAGATAAGTCCCTCCTTACAATGTTATTTCAAAGTAGTTTAAGCAATCACAAATATATGATATAATATAAGCAATTAAATGAGTGCAGTAAGGTAAATTGCAGAAAGTAAATTGACACAAGGCTTATAGTGGTTCAGGGTGGTGTAATCCCTTAATCCACTCTTCTCCTGTGATGATCAGAGGAATTCACTATTGTTTTCACTGATACAATAGTACGATTTTCCTTGACTTCACAAGCTTCACAATCTACAAGACTATCACTCCTTGATCGCAATGCCTTGATGACTCAGTCTCTTTCATCGCTTCCTGGGATCAAATCCTTCAAAGCAATCTATCACAAACACAACTCCTTCTCAGATGACTCTGATTCAGTTGCTTGATTGATGTGAATTGGATTCACAAACTTGTTGATCAATCTCAATGCTTGATGTTTGAATTGTAGCTCTCAGTTTTGAGTTGATCACTAGATGTTTTCCTTTAAGCGCAGATAGAAGGATTTTACTTTGACAGAGTTTTTGCTCAGATTTATCGTTCTTTCCCACTTTGTTTTTCTGTTAATGCCCTCTATTTATAGCCTTGATTATCCTTGATTTGAATTTCCGTCCGTTGGCTATATTAATGAGGGGAATAATCCTTGATTTTATTCTTGATTCCCCCTTAATTATATTCTCCTTGATTTTAGTGATCGAATTTTTCTTCAAACGTTTACCAGAAAATCCGTCCTTGATTGATCCTCTATTAATTGTGCCTTTCATGCTTGATCTTCTGTATCTTCTCCATATTTCAATAATCTGATCGAGTAAGGTTTACTCAGCCATTCTTTGAACGGTCAAGTGACCCATCTGACTTTGCCGCTTAGATCTTCCTTCACTGCTTTGTCTTCACTCAGCCGAAAGTCAGTTTACTTTACCGATTCACTGTTTTCTTTATTCTTTCAGTTCAAGGAGAATCCTTGTACTTCACTGATCCTTGATTTGGGTGAGATCAGTGTAAACCATATTTAAACATTGAGCTTCATCACTTAAAACATAACTTAGACTTATCCAAGGTCATCACAGACTTCCTTGGTTATAAGTCAGACCATGGTGTCTTCATTGCTTCTCTGCTGATGCTTGGCTGGCTTCACTCTGCCGAAAGTCTGTTCTTGCTTTGCCATCCTACCAACTAGTACAATACTTTTCTGACTCAACTTATACAACATGTCAAACTCTAAGTAAAGACTATACAGAGTGTTCTAACTTATTTCAGGCTTGCTATAACAGCTAGTATGGCCATCATCAAAACATAATAAAATGTTCCTAACATGAAGTCAATATGGTTTGGACCATATGTCATCATAAAGGTCTTTAATTACGGTGCATGTTAAGTACAAGATGAACGCTCTGGACATGCATTCACTGTTAATGGTTAGGCTGAAGCATTACGTCGAGCATAATATTGACGCCGAATTAAGAGTCTTTATGTTGGCTGACCCGCATTATGAATGAATGAGCCCTATGAGTACAGTCGAGCTGACGACTATAAACTCAGAACTATTTCTATGAAACCCTTATCTACCTTGTTTTTGAATTATTTGAATTATCGAGTCAATAAAGTAGCATGACAATCGAGAAGGTTTTTCATCATATATATCATTTGTCACCCGACTCTGGATATATGTGGTTTTGTCCTTAACGATTCTCATGTGATACCCTCATAAAAGTTTTCGCGTCTTGCTTAGGTCAATAAAGAATAAAGTGGCTTAAACTATTTTTGTGCATTCCTTACGTATGCTCAATTACCGCCACCTTATTTTCTTATAGCCCTTCGCATGTTACTCACAGTTTATGGAAGTGTTTGAAATACAAGTTAATACTTAGGTGATGGATGGCCTGGGAACTGATTCACGACAGTTATGTTCCATGATTTATCACGATACTTGGACGACCTTCCAAATCTAAGTACCTTCTCTCTTTTCCCTTTTATAGTCATGGGGGACAATGTCTAAACTAAATGAGGGTAGGCGCTCTTAGCTTTTGATCAAATATGGGGGAAATTTTAAAAAATTAACACTATTTTTAGCTTGTCTATTGAACGTCTTGAATAAGAAATCGGTAAAAAAGGATCCCAAGAATTATTTGAAGTTAGATATAGCATATTCAATTTGGTATGGATGAATGAGCATGTGTTATATTGCATGAAGTAGTGACTTATTAATTGTTATTTTATCATTGCATTCAATTTTTGAGCACATAATCTAAGTGAGAAGTGTTTGAGATGAGATGAAGAGTTATCTTACACCGTGAATCGATACTTATCGATGGATATACATTAACTGATTGTTGGATGATGGTAGAAATCATGAATGTCACAAAGTATAAAACAGGACAAAATCAGGCTTGTGAGAGAGTGAGGAAAAAGAAAAATCAAAGAGAAAAACTGCCAAAAATTAGAAAGCAAATTCGGAACGTAAGACGCACGACCCTCGCATAAAAAATAAACATAAACGAGGACCTTTGAGTAGTACTCGGTCCCCGAGTCCGCCCGGCCTGATTAAGGTTTCATGTTGTTTTCCTGAGTCTGAAAGCAAGAAGAGTGAGTATGCACACTGATGATTTAAGGTTGTGAGGTCACTATAACTTAATTCTTTTCACGAATGCATATCACGAAAGATTTATCAAACGACACATAGATGCAGTGGTAGGTATTGATTAATAGGGAGCTTATTAATTGTTGCTTGGCATACGTTCTGCCTGAAATATTTATTGAACATGTGAGCGTTGATGGGGATTTATTTTGGAGGTACATTCCGCCTTGATACTCTGCATGAGGGGCGACCAAAAGAGGGGGTGTAGTTGATGACGCTTAAAATGATACAGCGTACGGCATCACCAATTCACCCATTCTAAGCTAAAATTAGTTGTTTTCGGCCATTTATATGAACCGTTTGTGTTGAATGATCTATGTCGGGTTCATGAGTCGAGTATTTGGTATTTTGCAGTATTATTCCCAGAATTGATATTATTTCGTGTATTATTGGACTATTTCACATATTATTGGACTATTATTTCGTCCATGCTGATATGACGATTCTCTATTCGACAGAAGGTAGTACGGGGATATCCGCGAAGCGCTGACATTTGTCGCATTCTTTAGTGAACCGTTGAGCATCTTGGGCGACTGACGGCCAGTACTAGCCCTCTGAAATTATTTAATGACTCATAGTGCGGCTAGCGGGATAGCCCCCACACACTCCTTCATGAACCTCTGTCAGGATTTTTCTACTTTTTGCAGACGAACACATCACAATAATGCTTTGTATAAGATCGCCCGTATAGAATTCCATTGTCGGCGGTGTATCGCGCTGCCTTTTTGTTTAGAGCACGAGCTCGATCTGCCTCGGCAGGTAGGGAACCCGCCTCTATGTAGGCCTTGATTTCATCTATCCATATGTCGACGTTGGTTCGATGACCATTATTTCGGTCCGATTGATGGTGGGCTTAGAAAGGTACTCGACCAGCACTGTAAGATCCTGGATCACTTCTTCTGAGGACAAATTTGAAAAGTAATCTGCCCGCATATTATCCTCACGGCCAACTCTGTTGACTCTATCATAAACATTTGGTAGGCAGACACGCAAAACCAACGCAAATCAACCTTGACCAACAACTCAACTTTAACCCATAGTTATTAGAACCGGACCAGACATTCAACCGAAAAAGAGATTGGATCACCGGGTCACCAGTGCAACCGGTGGGTCTTTGTTTCAATCGGTGGGTCATTACATATAATTCAAAATATAATAATATATTCAAGTCGTAATATAAATTATAATATGACATCCAAATCATTTTCAAAATATTCAAACATGCAAATCACAAATAAGATACATGTGAAATATGTAAATTAGAATGGAAACGCTACAATACTACACAAAAAGTTTCAAATAAGAGATCTATTTTGTAAACTTTGCACATTTTTAAAAAAACATAATCATACTAGTCCCTAATTTTCCAACTAGTACTAAATTCAAAATAAAAAAATTGAAATGATGTAACTTATCAGTTATCATAATTAATCCAACGAAAGAAAAAATAAGATAATTAGGAATTTTCTTTAATTAAAATTGTGTTGACTTTATCTGATGTGCGGCGTGTGTTGTGATTTTTTGCTTTAAAGAAAATCATTTTAGGATAATTAGGATTTTTCCTTTAATAAAATTGTGTAATTTATCTCCTAAAATAAAATTCCTACAAAATTGTCAGCTAATGACGTGTAAATCTTTATTTCTCCATCCAAATTTGCGCCATCTACTTGAAAATAACGTTGGAAATTGTCTCTATCAATCAGAACATTTCATTGGCCTGCAGAAAATCTGAATAGTTTCGGATTTTTTCACACCCTGTTCCATTCTTTCACACCGGGGGTGTAATTCTTCATTCCTTCATGATTTTGACTCATTTTTAGCTCATTTTCATTGCCTTTTATGCTCGGATTCATCATATCTGCGAAATATCAAAGCCACAACAGTAACCTAGTCCAAAAGATGCAATCTATGATACAAAAAATCTCACAATAGACATTAAAACAGGCAAAAAACGATCCAAAATAACCACATATGGTGGACTTATCATGGATAGATTGAAAGAGTTTAGATTGTAGGCATATGTAAATTCCAAGATATACAAGGAAAGAACGAAGTGCCAGCATGATAAGAGGATTCCGAATTGCACCTTCAAAGTTGGAGATAAGGTGCCGGTGTAAACTTCACATCTTCGCCTCTTTCCTGGAAGGTTGAAGTCAAGACGGTTTGGACCATATGTCATCATAAAGGTCTTTAATTCCGGTGCTTGTTAAGTACAAGATGAACGCTGTTAAATTAAGGCCATAGGCTGAAGCATTACGTCGAGCGCAATTTTGACGCCGAATTAGGAGTCTTTATGTTGGACGACCTGCATTATGAATAAAGGACCCCTATGAGTACAGTAGAGCTGACGACTATAAACTCAGAACTATTTCTATGAAACCCTTATCTACTTTGTTTTTGAATTATCGAGTCAATAAAGTAGCATGACAACAGAGAAGATTTTTTTCATCACATATATCTTTTGTCACCCGACTCTAGATATATGTGGTTTTTTCCTTAACGATTTTCATGTGATACCCTCGTAAAAGTTTTCGTGTCTTGCTTAGGTCAATAAAGAATAAAGCGTCTTAAACTATTTTTGCGCATTCCTACGTATGGTCAATTACCGCCACCTTATTTTCTTATTGCCCTTCACATGTTACTCACAGTTTTTTGAAGTGTTTGAAACACAGGTTAATACTTGGATGATGGATGGTCTGGGAACTGATTCACGACAGTTATGTTCCACGATTTATCGCGACACTTGGAAGACCATATCCAGAGCTAGGTACCTTCTCTCTTTTCCCTTTTTTATAGTCATTGGGGACAATGTCTAAACTAAGTGGGGGTAGGCGCTCTTAGCTTTTCATCAAAGATGGGGGTAATTTTGAAAAATTAAACACTATTTTTAGCTTGTCTATTGAACGTCACGAGTAAGGAATCGGTAAAAAAGGATCCCAAGAATGATTTGAAATTAGCTATAGCATATTCAATTTGGTATGGATGAATGAGCATGTGTTATGTTGCATGAAGTAGTGACTTATTAATTGTTATTTTACCACTACATTCAATTTTTGAGCACGCAATCTGTGTGAGAAGTGTTTGAGATAAGATGAAGAGTTATCTTAGACCGGGAATCGATATACTTATCGGTGGATATACTTTAACTGATTGTTGTAGGATGATGGTAGCAATCATGAATGCCACAAAGTGTAAAATGGGACAAAATTGGGCTTGTGAGAGAGTGAGGAAAAAGAAATCAAAGAGAAAAAATGCCAAAAAGAAAGCGAATTCGGAATGTAAGACGTACGACCCTCGCATAAAAAATAAAAACAAACGAGGACCTTTGAGTAGTACTCGGTCCCCAAGTCCGCCCGGCCTGATTACGGTTTCATGTTGTTTTTCCGAGTCTGAAAGCAAGAAGAGTGTGTATGCACACTGATGATTTAAGGATGTGAGGTCACTATAACTTCATTCTTTTCACGAATGCATTATCACAAAATATTTATCAAACGACACATATATGCAATGGTAGGTATTGATTAAGAGGGAGCCTATGAATTGTTGCTTGACATACGTTTTGCCTGAAATCTTTATTGAACATGTGAGCGTTGATGGGGATTTTTCTTTGAGGTACATTGCCCCTTGATACTCTGCTCGAGGGACGAGCGAAAGGCTAGTGGGGGTAGTTGATGACGCTTCAAATGATACATTGTACCAATTCACCCATTCTAAGCTAAAATTAGTTGTTTTCGGCCATTTATATGAACCATTTGGGTTGAATGATCTATGTCGGGTTCACGAATCGAGTATTTGGTGTTTTGCATTATTATTCCTAGAATTGGTATTATTTCGTGTATTAATTGGACTACTTCGTGTATTATTGGACTATTATTTCGTCCAGGCTGATATGACGATGCTCTGTTCGATAGAAGGTAGTACGGGGATATCCGCAAAGCGCTGGCATTTGTTACATTCTTTAGTGAACCATTGAGCATCTTGGGTGAGTGACGGCCAGTACTAGAACGCTGAAATTATTTTCTGACTGATAGTGCAGCTAGCGGGATGGCCCCCCACACTCCTTCATGAACCTCTGTCAGGATTTTTTCTACTTCTTCTAGACGAACACATCGCAATAATGCTTTGTATAAGATCGCCTGTATATAATTCCATTGTCGGCGGTGTTTCGCGCTGCCCTTTTGGTTAGAGCGCGAGTTCGATCTGCCTCGGCAGGTAGGGAGCCTGCCTCTATGTAGGCCTTGAGTTCATCTATCAAACATGTCGAAGTTGGTTGGATGTCCATTATTTCGGTCTGATTGATGATGGGATTAGAAAGGTACCTGACCAGCACTGTAAGATCTTGGATCACTTCTTTTGAGGACATTTTTGACAAGTAATCTGCCCGCATACTATCCTCGCGGCCAATTCTGATGACTCTAACATAAACATTTGGTAGGCAGACACACAAAACCAACACAAATCAACTTTGCCCAACAACTCAACTTTAACCCATAGTTATTAGAACCGGACCAGACGTTCAACCAGAAAAAACACTGAATCACCGGGTCTGCAACCGGCAGGTCATTACATCTAATTTAAAATATAATAATATATTAAGACTTAATATTAATTATAATATGACATCCAAAATCATTTTCAAAATATTCAAACATCCAAATCACAAACAAGATACATATGGAATATGTAAATTATAAAGAAACGCTACAATACTAAAAGTTTCGAATAAGAGATCTATTTTGTGAACTTTGCACATTTTTAAATAACATAATCATACTAGTCCCTAATTTTCCAACTAGTACCAAATTCAAAATTAAAAAAAAATTGAAGTACTATAACTTATCATTTTTCACAATTAATCCAATGAAAGAGGAAAAAAACAGAACATAGAGAAAAAAAAGACGTTGACGAGAAATAGTGAATTTTTACGAAATTTTTTTCTAAATGGAGGAAGCCTGAAAGAATTAAAAGTCTAATAATTGATGAGTGAAATTAAGGATTTTGCGTTTTACAAATATATTTATATTTAAAGTTAAATCTCGTCATATTATTAAAAAAACTAAAAAAAACGGTTCAACTAATAACCGGCCGAGTCACGAACCAACGGTTTTTGCGATTTTGAACAGTCGTGTTCCTTAACCGTCCAATGATTGAACCTGACTGGTTCCGTGACCGGTTCAACGGTTTTACCGGTCTGATCATTGGTCCAGTCCGATTTTGATAACTATGCTTATTTTTCTCTGGTTTTTTTTTGTTGAAAAAAATAACTATGCTTTAGCCAACAACATTTGATAGGGGACAAAATAGAGTACCCAAGATACAAAACCCGCCAAAAAATAGATTTAAAAAAAAATTGGTGTCCCAAGTTCAGAAATTGGAGTAATGCATGAGACTACTATGAGTAGTTATAAAATATGACAATTTTCTGACCAGTATCATTTCATTAATGCCGTCGCCCCCGGAACACCAAATAATTGTGGATCAACTAGCGGAGGCTGATCGCGAATTGATGGCCAGGATCATAGCAGAGGCATTCAGGGCACAGCAGCACGTAGATGGTGGCAAGAAAGATGCTGCGGAAAAGCCAAAGCAAGCCCCTGGGGACGAAGTCAGCGCGTCTTCTAGCTCCGTAGAGAGAAAAAGACGTGAAATCCAACAGAAACATCAAAGGATGGATGAGGACAACATCAGGCAAGAGTTGGATGTCATTCTGGGGAAAAGTCAGGTCTCTATGTGGTTGCAATCGCCTTTTACTAAGGAGATCGAAGAGTTCCCAAAACCAAAGGGATTCAAAATACCAAAGATAGAACCCTATGATGGTACCACTAACCCCGAGGATCATCTACATAGGTATCTATCTCAGATGAGGCTGGACGGTGCACCCGATGCGATGAGATGTCGGGCTTTCGAGACACTGCTCGTTGGTCGAGCCAGAGAGTGGTTCAACAAGCTACAACCCGGGTCAATCTCTAGTTTTACCATGTTAGCTCGCAAGTTTCGAGATTCGTTTATTGTAAACAATAAATTTCACTTAAGCGCCACACATCTCATGAATATGAAGCAACAAAAAGACGAAACAGTGCTAGAATATCTAAAGAGGTTCAATCTCGAGGCCATGCAAGTCAAGGATGCAGATGACCGACTTCTGATCATGTCGTTTGTGGGGGGGCTGCGTAATACCAAGTTGTATATGAAGCTGAGCAGGGATCTCCCTCATACCATGGATGAATGTGTTAATGTGGTGCACCGATTCTGTCAAGTGGAAGAGGCAGTGCATAGACACACCCAATCTGACTGGATGGATTCAAAGAAGGACACTCGAGGTCCGAATAAGAATCAGTCCAAAAGACAGAACACTGAGACCAAGCCGACAGTCTGGGACCGCATTACAACGCCTTTCGCAGACTGTTTGGGAAAGAAAGGAGCTCTGCTTGATAAAGATCTCATCCCACTCAACCGGTCGCGCGGAGAAGTTTTGGCTAGTATGATCTCGAAAGGTATTGCAAGGAAACCGAGTCCACTAAAAAAGCCTCGAGAAAAGAGGAATCCCAAAAAATATTGCGAGTTTCATAAGGACATAGGTCAGGAAACGGAGGAATGCTCTGACCTGAAGAGAGACATCGACGCCTGTATACAAGAAGGCAAGCAAGATGAAGTGGTTGACTGATCTCAGGGCAACGAGCCTAGGGGGCGTAGAGAATACAAGAGGAAAAATTCTGATCAAGGCCGAGATCATGGTCGCGACAATCAGAGGCGTAGGGATCGATCTCTAGGTCGAGAAAGAGACAACAGGGGAGATCATGATCGAGATAGGTACGATGATAATCAACCCAATAATTACGTCAATACGATCTTTGGGCCAGCTGAGACCGAGAGAGATCGAGCCAGTCGAGAGCCAACTGACAGCTTGAGGGAAATCAAAAAAAACTGAGATTTACAACGGAAGTCGGGTATGGACCCAAGGATGACATTCCCAAGTCTTGGAGTCACTGTGATGGTTTGGTAATTGAAGCAGTAATTAGCCGTGCTCGGGTATCGAGAGTCTGTGTCGATAATGGTAGCGCGGTGAATATCTTGTATCACTCGGCTTTCCAGGCGATGAAGCTGAAAGAGAAAGACATAGCTCCTCCAGCGTCTCTTCTGTTTGGGTTCACAGGACAAGCGGTTCATCCCGTAGGGTCGATTAAGCTGTTAACGATGGTCGGAGATGGCGAGAAAGGGAGGACCCTTGAATTAAAATACGTAGTAGTCAAGGCTCCCTCGGCATAAAATGTTATTTTGGGACGAACCACCCTCTTCGACCTACGTGCTATCATCTCCACTTTCCATAACAGCATGAAATTTCCGACCAGGAATGGCCCCCATGAAGTAAGGGGAGACATTGACGTTGTGCGGAGCTGTAACTCCATTGTCATGGACGGGAAAATGGCAGTACAACAAGTCCTGGTCGAGGAGCTAATCCCAGAAGAAGAAGTGGAGAAGAGTTGGATCTCGGTTGATCCAGTCAAAAATGTTAGACTATAGGAAGGCGAAGAGGATTAGTGTGTGCAAGTCGGAACCTGGATCCCGGCCAAAGATAAACAATCACTGGTAGAGCTGCTGATCGAGTTCAGAGATGTTTTTGCTTGGAGGGCTGATGACATGCCGGGACTATCTATAGATATCGCGGTCCACAAATGAAATAGATCAAGCCAGGAAGCCAGTTAGACAGAAAAAGTGGAGCTTTGCGCAGGATCGAGTGGAAGCCATAGAGAAAGAAGTCGGGAAGCTTCTAACCACCAGGATAGTAAGAGAGGTGTTTTATCCAGAATGGCTAGCCAATCCAGTGCTAGTCAAAAAGCCCGACAGCAGCTGGCGTATGTGCGTGGACTTCACTGACCTTAATAAAGCGTGTGCTAAGGACTCATATCCATTACCAAAAATTGACAGGTTAGTAGACTCTACTATCGACTTTGAAGTGTTTGGATTTTTAGACGCGTATAAGGGATACCATCAAATCCTAATGGATCCCCAAGACGCGGAGAAAACGGCTTTCATCACAGAATTCGGCACTTTCTGCTATGTAACCATGCCGTTCGGCTTGAAAAATGCCGGGGCTACATACCAGAGAGCAGTCAACAAAATCTTCGCTAAGCAGATCGGCAGATGCATGGAAGTGTATGTGGATGACTTGCTCATCAAGAGTCGATCCATGAGCCAGTTTTTGGTAGACGCCCAGGAAGTGTTTGAGGTGTTGAGGGACACGAAGTTGAATTTATATCCGAATAAGTGCACCTTTGGGGTCAGGTCGGGAAAATTTCTAGGATACATGATCTCGAAAGACAGGATTCAAGCGAACCCAGACAAGATCGACACTTTAAAAAACATGCCTGCACCCTGAAACATAAAGGAAGTGCAGAGACTTACCGGTCGAATGGCGGCCCTCAACAGGTTCCTATCAAGATCCACGCATCGTGCACTACCATTTTTTAAGATTCTCCGTAAGGCCAGTCCTTTTCACTGGGATGAAGAATGTCAGACAACCTTCGAGGAGTTGAAAGCCTTTTTGTCAGAATTACCCACTCTTACTTCACCTCGAGAGGGAGAGAAGTTATTGGTTTACTTAGCAGTATGTGAAGAAGCAGTGAGTGCGGTTCTAATTCGAGAAGGGCTCCACGGCCAAGTGCCAATCTATTTTGTCAGTAAAGCTTTACATGGGCCCGAGATCCGATACTCACCAGCAGAGAAGTTGGCGTTATGTCTGGTACACGCCTCGAGAAAATTGAGGGCTTATTTCCAAGCTCATCCCATCACGGTGGTTACTGACCAACCACTGAAGCAGATCTTAGCGAAACCCGACAATTCAGGCCGGTTAGAAAAATGGGTGGTGTAAATGGCTCAGTATGATATCGAGTTTGTCCCCCGAACGGCGGTTAAGGCCCAGGCCCTAGCAGATTTCTTGGCCGAAGGAATTTCTATACAACTCGAGCAAGAGAAGCAAGGTGCAGACGAACAGTGGACTCTCCAAGTCGATGGGGCGTCAAGTAAAGAGGGGGCAGGAGCCGGACTCCTGCTAATCAGTCCAAAGGGTGAAGAGTTCCCATATGCTCTTCAGTTTGACTTCAAAGCAACGAACAACGAAGCTGAATATGAAGCTATGATCACAGGTTTGAAACTTGCTCTGAAATTAGGAGTCGATAATCTGTTGGTGTACAACGACTCGTAGTTGGTGGTAAATCAGGGGGGAATACGAGGCCAAAGAAGAAACCATAAAGAATTACTTAACAGCGGTACAAAGTCTCATACCTAAGTTCCAATCGGTTCAGATCGAGCAAGTCCCCCGAAGCCAAAACAAGAGAGCTGATGCGTTATCTAAGCTAGCTTCGAACTTCGTCTCGAGCAAGAAAGTCTTAGTCGAGTTGTTGACGGATAGAAGATACAAGGAATCAGAGGCACATCCGATCATTCAGCAGGTGACTTGGATGGATCGAATAGCCCTTTACCTTAGGGACGGAATTCTACCTCCCGACAAGGTGCAAGCACGCAAAATCCGACTTCGATCAGCTTGGTATGCTTTCTTTGACTCCATCCTTTATCGAAGGTCCTTTGTAGCGCCATGGTTGAGTTGTGTATCAGAAGAAGAAGGGGAATATCTTCTCGAAGAAATTCATAGAGGGGCTTGCGGAAACCATTGTGGAGCTAGGATGCTTGCCCGAAAATGCAAGCTAGCGGGGTACTTTTGGCCGTCGATGCAATGAGATGTGAATCGCCTGGTTCAGAGGTGTAGGACTTGTCAAATTCATGACAATATCACCCACCAACAGGCCCAAGAAATGAACGTCATCTCGTCAGCCTGGCCATTCGATCAGTGGGGTGTCGACATAGTTGGGCCTTTACCCCGAGCTCCGGGTAACAACAAATACGTGGTCATCGCAGTGGATTATTTCACAAAGTGGGTCGAGGCCAAGGCTTTGACCGATATCAGAGCAGCGACCATTAAGAAGTTCTTGTGGATTGATATTTTATGCAGTAATGGAATCCCGCAGCTTTGATTTCAGACAATGGTACTCAGTTCGAAGATCAAAGAGTCAGGGAATGGTGTAATGAGTATCACATCAATCAGCACTTCACCTCGGTCGCTCACCCACAAGCAAACGGTCAGGTCGAGCAAACTAATCGACCGATCAAACTAGGGCTGAAAAAGAGGTTAGAAGTCGAAGGGAGAGATTGGGCAGCACAACTTCCGAGCATCCTATGGTCGTATAGGACAGCTCAAAATTCATCAATAGGAGAAACTCCCTTCTCTCTGGTTTATGGATGCGAGGCGGCAATTCCCGCCGAGATCGGTGTTCCTTCTCCTCGATTTCTGGCGTACAACATCGAAACCAACGACCCTGATCTTCGACATGAAAAAGATAGTGTTGAGGAGCGAAGAGAGATCGCGTCAGCTCGGATGGTTCGATACAAGCAAAAGATTTTGCAGTACTATAACTCAAGGGTCAATTTGTTGGAAATAATATATGTGTTTTGATGATGATTCGTCACGTAATTAGTAAGATCATTTACAACCCATGATGATGAAGTCATAACTAACTGTTATAGTGCAAAATGAAAGAAGAAGCAAGAAATGGTCTAGAGAAAATGTATAAGTTCTATCTAGAGTCCAAACCTTGTATAGGTTGTTTCGCATAAGCATTGTAATAAATAGGAACTAGGCGAATAAATTTGAGTCATAATAAGCAAACCGAGTATACTTATGGAAAACTGAGGGATTAGACTCAGTTATGAGAAAACTGAAGAAGATGAGTTCACTGAGGGACACAGACTCAGTTGGCTTATCTAGAAGATTGAGGAACCGAGGACACAGACTCATTTATCGAAGACCGAAGAACTGAGGTGGCAAACTAAGTTAGAAGCTGATTAAGTCGTGACTTTAAGTCAGGATTCAGGCAAGTCTGTGGTGACTGGCTCGAACTATAGATCATGCAAAGTCAATAATCTTAAGGACAAAGATTATCGCTACCGTGAAAAGAAAAAAAAGCGAATGGTGTACTCACTCGACCAATTGAAGTCGATGTCAAGATCATAAGTACTCGGTTTTGAAGAAGAGTAGAAAAGCTCGAGTTAAGGCCTTGTTAAATTTGAATTGACAATACGACAAAAGGTTGTACATATGAACGTTGGCTAAACAACAAATGTTACGGCTACAAGTGCTAGTGACCGTTACATCACCCCTATAAATACACAAAGAAATACACTAAAGAAAAAAGGAACTGAAAAAGGTTTTAAAAGCATATATCTGAAGATCTAGATCCAGAAAATCAGATTTCTTATCTAGAAAAGGTGAAGCCAACAGAATTGCCTTGAAGATTAAAAAGAAAGATCCAGGGAAGATCAGTGTGCAGAGTGAAGGTTATGGTTATGATATGCTTATGATATGCAGAATACCTACGACGGCACACTCGGAGTGTACTTTGTCATCTGCAATGGTTATGATATGCTTAATGGGTACTAGAATACGGGATGGGTCTCCATTGCTTTAGTGCAAGTGGGAGATGTAGTTTGTTGTATTTTAAATAATAGGGTGTGCTCTAAAACAATTAATCACATGCTTTCGTGCAAGTGGGAGATTGTTAGGTGTGATGCCCGAGACAATTTTTGTAATTGTTTTATTTAATAAATGAAATGATATTATTATTCATATTTATTATACTCATATTCACCGATGTGACAATAGTATTTACACAACAGAAAACTCTAAAGTATATCGTTTATGTAATAACTTAACTTAGTGTATGAGATATACACGGGAGGATTGAGTTAGTGAAGATGTACTTAAAATACAATTAGCCCGTAGTGAAGTTAATCGAGAGTATCGGGTCTCTCCTTTAACGTGCTATTAATGCGCCCAGAACACAATAGGTGTGATTGTCTTATCCGGACTTTCGGTTAAGAGAACCTAGTGGGGCATTTATATATGATAGATATATCATATAGTATCGGACCGATTTGATTAGAGTTCACGATATAATTCCATGATCGAGAGAAGTCTTATCGAATCAATCGATGATCATATTTATGGATATATCTTAATCCTGAGGTGATCACAGTCAACTGCTTGAATCAGTATGAGGTTTGACTTGACGGTTAAGGATTACACTGAGTCTGTGATCTGAATTACCCCATCTTGGCATTGTACTGGATTGAGTGAGTAGTCTGTGTTATCACAGATATGGAATCCATTCCTTCCATTTATGGAAGTAGATAGACAGTTCCCTTATTTGTTAATCCTAGAAACTGATCGATCGCGCGAGTTCATATTACACTGATTAGCTACCAGTGAGTTGTATGAATTAATTGATCACTAGGGGTTAATGGTAAATAAGGATAAGAGGTTCTAAAAAGGGTTAACGGTAACTTCCCAATTTAGAATGAACAGTCTATGGAGGATTAATCCATATGTAATGATTATATCAATGGACGCTTATAAATTCGTTTGTATGAGTACAGGAAATTTTGTAATTTTAGTTTCCTAGAAGTAGATATGTTTTGTCTCTGTTCGTTTTTTTATTTATTCCCGGAGATTGAGCCGTTGAAACGACAATCCCCCGGTCATAATGAAGAATAAAAGTTGATGACCAATCCCTCAAAATTTGGTGTCGATCGGAGTCCGTCTCGATATCAGATCAGTGCAATAAAGTTATCAGCCATGAATAAAAGCACAAAGAGCCGTAAAAACCCTAGCTGTGAGTTCGTCGATTTTCTGGAAGAGTTTGGAATGTGGAAACATTGATCCGACCGTTTAGATTGACTATCATGGAGTTATAAACAAGCCCTAAAAATTTCAGGTCGATCGGGTTTTGTCTCGATGCCCGATCGGCCCCGGGAAGACACTGCTGTGCTGCAGTTATATACAGATGCAGCAGTTGGATCGGCGGCTTACTTGGATCAATTGGGCCGTCAAAACATAGATCCAACCGTCCATATTCAAGTAGGAGGAGTGAAGAACAGGTCCACAAAGTTTCGTGACGATCAAAGTTCTTTTGGATGTCCGATCATCGATAATACACAGCAGCAGATCAGAAAATTGTAAACCCTAGTTAGGGTTTGTTTGTGTTTTTTTTTAATAGGTTAGATACAGGGGTACCAACGATCCATCTCGGTGTTTAAATTTTCCGCAATTTATTTTTTATGTGTTTGATCATAAAATAGATATAAAATCGGAATTGCCATGACATGCATCATATCATAAATCCACTCCATGCATACATGTAGAATTTTAATTTTGGTAATTAAAATAGGCATGTATACAAACTCGCGTAATTAGTTGAAATTTAATTAATACGTGGTAATTAATTAATTTAGTAACTAATTAAAGATCTGAGGACGGGTTATGAAATCGTTAAGCCTTTCGGTGTGTGTTCTCGATGAACCGCCGTAAAAGCCCAAACGAGATCACGTTTTCGATTCGTAGTGTCTACGAGATTGAATGATGGTAAAAGAACAATAAATCTTGGATAGAAACGGTTCGCCTATAGGTTGGGTGGTCAACTGAGCTGGGCTCGACCGACTTAACCCTCTTAGTGTGATGTATGCATGGGGGCCCGGCAAGACTAAGCCACACCGGCGAGCGGAGGGGTGATTCCTTCTTAAGTCAATGGGGCTCTCTTGACCCGACTTCGTCCGACTGTCACATATGTTCCAACGAATAGGACGGGTAGGCTTGCCAACGTTACCGACACCATTCGGAATCCTTGATTTGATGTGCTTTTATGTTAATGTGGTCTAATTGAAAAACCGGAAAGTCATGAAATGTCGCTAGTTGGACGATATTTGGAATCGATGAACTAGTGGGAGTTCTATGATTTGTTGTTTTTTCTGGAAACATTGGAACTATGTACGAAAGATTTTCTAATCGTAAAAATCGGAAAATCATAAAAAAATAAAGCATTGCTCGTTAGACGGTATTTGGAACCGATAAACTAGTGGAAGCTTTAGTGTTATGATTTGTTATTTTTTTTCTGGTATATTAGAAAATCCGAGAAGTCCCGACGAGTAACACTCGAATAGACATCCCACGGTTCAAGAGTAGTGTCTACTCAAACTAACCGCTGGTTCAAGACTGTTTCCATTCACGGAAAGTCAAGAATGGGAGAATATGTCTAAAAGTGTTAGTCATCTAAACTGAGAAAACTTTAAGGATGAACCGGAAATTAATTAACTGAAAATCATAGGATAAGGACAGTGATTTTGGATCACCAACCTATGAATCCTTGGCGATTTTCTCGAGCTAAGTTCTTTGGAAGAACAAGGTAGCGATTGCATTTAACGATTAAAGGAGTAAACAACGGGCGCTTAATTTTAGCTAGAATAGTGGGAGTGATAAGAAATGAATCTCGATTCAATCCTTGGATATCATGGAAAATTTATTTTACATTTAAGATTCGTTGGAACGAATGGATTTACCTTCTATTCGATAATTTGTTTGTCGTATAGAAAGTGAATATACCATTTGTAATCTGAATCCAAGACTTGGAATTTTGTTTGATAAAGTCAAAACCACTTAGAATCACAAATATGTATATAAAACACATCTTAAGAACTATTAAAAGCAATTGGTTTCTATATTTAGATAAAACGCTTCTTCATATTCCATGGTTAGTCCATAGTCCCTAAAAGACAAGACACAAGACTCGGCTCAGGTGATTCCTTTCTCCTACCTGGTTATATTGTCTCAAAGGTTCAATGACTAAGTTTCCTTTCAATCGGGAAAGGATAATGGTTATAAAGAAGTAACATAGCTTGTTCATGACGACCTTCGGGGTCTGATGAAAGACACAAGCTAGTAGGAGCTTCCGAGTAGTGACTTCTTGTCTGATAACTATTCAAACACTCCGGTAAGTTTATCCAAAATATTTTGAGGTTTCTCTGTTTTCAACAAAGATAGAGTATTCTATACTCGGAATAGTCCATTCATAGTCCTCGAGACTGATGCTCAGCCTGCCTCATTGTGACATGTTCTCACTAAGTAAGAAACCGTTAAATTGCCTTATATAGTTTTAGATGTGCTACAATACACTGATTAACTCAATAAAGATATTGGAAGCGAAATAACGGTTTACATTGAAATGTAAGACCGAGAAGTCTACCTACAATATGCTTTAGAATTTACGGATAAGGTGTGGACTCGGTTCACCCCACTTCCATAAATATAAGCATTTAACACACGGTGCTTGAAGGTAAGACTGGGAATTTCGCGCATACATTCTTGAAATCGGGAAGGGACAGTTATACTGTTGCATCCTTTTCTGATAGAGTCCATAAACAGCAAAACCTTGAACCTTGAAGTACGTTTACTCAGGGTAGTTACTAACTGATTAAAATCAGACCATATCCAACATCGGTTGTTGGTGATAACACTAAATACTACTAAACTAGATCAGAATTTTGATCCACCCAGTAAGTATTGGGAGTATGGTTTATCCATTACCCATTACAGGTTCTACGGACTTTGTAGTCTGAGGATCGATTGATGACCTATGGCTCTTTTGTGAGCAGTATAGGATTCTGATAATAGAGGTTGGTTTAATAGCCATAACCCTATGAATGGAGTTCGGTACTCCAGTCCTGTTCATACTCTTGTAGAACCACATGAGCGTCTCAGGCCTAGTGGGAGTAATTGGATCTACACGGAAAAGAGTAGAATGAATAGGAAAGTTTATCTTTCAGAGCAAAGCTTGAGTGGTCTAAGGGTAATTCCCTAAGAAGTATAGAGTTAATCAGACCTTGGACTCTCTTACCACTTAGTATTGCATGATTTCGTTCAAAAGCAAAAAATAGGGGTGATTCCCTGAGACTTTCTTGCCGAACAAATGGAGTCTGGATTCATTCGGAACAGAAGGGTATTGCCTTATGAACTTATGACAGGATGAATGTCAAGGCTTATATCCTTTGTGGATAAAAAGCAAACCTCTCGGTCATTGGAAGTCATATATTTCTACAATATGTGGATTTGACCGAATATTGATAAGTCTTTTGTAGATCGGATATCAATTTTAGTACAATGAGTGAATATATACATATATTAGTGTTTGTGAAGGATAACACCGCACCATTGGAATCAACATGGGTGTGTTATCTCAAGTCGAATCGACAATGCCGCAATTCTCTGCAATGAGAGATTTGGACAACATTCTAAAGAGTTTGACTCGGTCGAATTCATTAGAATCGATCCACCGGTTTCCCATCCATCTTATTGGTTAAGATGATGCATCTGTGTATGCAACATTCAATGAGGAAGTTCTACCTATATGCCTCGGGAATGACTCTCAAAATCTTGAGATCAAGAGAAATGGGATAGATTCTCTTTCTAGTAAGAGATGGTCAGGTTATTGAACGTCAACTTTGATCGAATCTTAGATTCGGCGGTTAAAAAAGCAAGTTTAGTATGTCCTTTAGTATCTTGAAGAGAACGAGGAATAATATGCAGACATATTCATGTGTGAACTTGGATATGTGTGATTGAGGATGATCGTTAAGTCGATCTCGGGCTCAGTGTTTACTCTTGTGTTGAAACTATTGCCTGGAGAAATCCAGCAACGCCAACTCGACTTTAACTAGTTGGGTGATTAGCGGCTTTTGTAGTAGCTAGAGAGGCGATATAGCTTAAGGATTTCCTTTTCATATCTGGGAGTGATTCTAGATATGGAAGCCGATACCACATCATTGTGCACACGATGAAGGGGTAGCTTATAAGGATTTTCGAAATCACTAGAGGTCAAAAGCATATTGGGAAAGTACCGCATGATTAGATGGACCGGGAACGTTTCGATTCTACGGATCGTCTGGAGCCGACAACCTGACTAATCATTAAGACCCATGATATTTAGATGTAGGTACTCCCCGAGTCACTGACCTATCCTACGACGGCACACTCGGAGTGTACTTTGTCATCTGCAATGGTTATGATATGCTTAATGGGTACTAGAATACGGGATGGGTCTCCATTGCTTTAGAGCAAGTGGGAGATGTAGTTTGTTGTATTTTAAATAATAGGGTGTGCTCTAAAACAATTAATCACATGCTTTCGTGCAAGTGGGAGATTGTTAGGTGTGATGCCCGAGACAATTTTTGTAATTGTTTTATTTAATAAATGAAATGATATTATTATTCATATTTATTATACTCATATTCACCGATGTGACAATAGTATTTACACAACAGAAAATTCTAAAGTATATCGTTTATGTAATCACTTAACTCAGTGTATGAGATATACACGGGAGGATATAGTTAGTGAAGATGTACTTAAAATACAATTAGCCCGTAGTGAAGTTAATTGAGAGTATCAGGTCTCTCCTTTAACGTGCTATTAATGCGCCCAGAACACAATAGGTGTGATTGTCTTATCCGGACTTTCGGTTAAGAGAACTGGTGGGGCATTTATATATGATAGATATATCATATAAATTTGGACCGATTTGATTAGAGTTCACGATATAATTCCGTGATCGAGAAGTCTTATCGAATCAATCGATGATCATATTTATGGATATATCTTAATCCTGAGGTGATCACAGTCAACTGCTTGAATCAGTATGAGGTTTGACTTGACGGTTAAGGATTACACTGAGTCTGTGATCTGAATTACCCCATCTTGGCATTGTATCGGATTGAGTGAGTAGTCCGTGTTATCACAGATACGGAATCCATTCCTTCCATTTATGGAAGTAGATAGACAGTTCCCTTATTTATTAATCCTAGAAACTGATCGATCGCACGAGTTCATATTACACTCATTAGCTACCAGTGAGTTGTATGAATTAATTGATCACTAGGGGGTTAATGGTAAATAAGGATAAGAGGTTCTAAAAGGGGTTAACGGTAACTTCCCGATTTAGAATGAACAGTCTATGGAGGATTAATCCATATGTAATGATTATATCAATGGACGCTTATTATCATTCTCGTGAGGAGATAAATATAATCTCATAATCGGAGGATTGCAATCACGGGATTATGGTGGCATATTCCTGTGATTGATTTATCGAATATAATTATTCTGTTCGTAAGATAATTATTTATTTGATTTATCGGAGCCGCTGATTATTAGTCCATGGTCCCCGACGTGCCTCCTATATAGCATAGCTATTCTCGGACGTCGAATCCTAATAATAGTAATTTAGTTCTTATTAGAATTTAATTAAAACGATATGTGAATTAATTGTTTGGTGAACTATTAAATTAGTTGGGCTAAATAATTAAATATGTGAAAAAGGCATTTTTCGTAATCTTGGCAAAATTGGTGTTGTGGCCGAAAATTATATATTGACTAGGTCAATAATAATTTCGGCCAAGGGCATATTTTTAGGAAACAAGAAATTGTTTTTAAGGCATGTGCACAAAATATTTATTGGATAAATATTTATGGTAAGAAATAAAGATAAATATTATTCTAGATTTGTTCTAGAATATTATGGGATTATCTTTTATTTATTGGATTTATTTATTTGCAAAATAAAATCCTTGGAGGTCAATGATTACTCTCCTATATAAAGAGAGTTCTCCCAAGCCTTAGGATACACATAATTCGACTTCTACCTCTTAGAGAGGAGAAGAATAAAATTCGGCCAAGGGGAGAATAAGGGGAAAATCTTGGAGGTTTTTCTGGGTAGCATATCGGAGGGATTTGAGACGAGAATTTCCTTCCACCGGGAGTTTCTTGGATCACACGTACGGAAGATCGTGGTGCTCTTCACACAATCTTTTAATCTTTCATATTGCGGTTCTTCTACTTGGATTTTGAGATCCAAGAGGTATTTTCTACAACCCCCTTGTAGAGTAGATCTAGTTATTTTATTACGTGTAATTTATAGATTTGGATCCTTAAATCACTTCCGTTGTGGATGGTATTACTAACAGGAAACCCCTCACTGTATCAGTTATAAGAACACTTAATTTAAATGGTTACATCCAGAATTAGAAGTTGGCTTATTCACCCCCTGACTAACTGTTTGCTAAATGTATCTGATTTTCAGGATCAAATATTTGAGAGGTTTAATGCGACAAATTCTCAGACAAATCCAGAACCTCAACTCAGTGATGATGTGGATAGCAATCTAAATGTATATGTTGACGAATCCAGAGGAGTTCCATCACTAAGAGATTTCTCAGAAGAAGAAGAAGAGGAATTGTTGCAAGTAACTGTTGATATAGAAGATTCATCAGAGCAACAAGAGAATGTACAGTCAAACATTAAAGCTGTAACAAACAATCAATGAAAGGTAAATTTCTCAACTCAGTTATCATCAGCTGAGCTCAGTCAGAGAAACTCTGAACTTGCCAAGTTGACAGAAAAACTCACTCTGGAGTTAAAACTAAAATATATAAAACTCGGCAAAGCAAAAGATTGGAATGAGTTTCTTGAAACTGAAATGTCAAATCTAGCTGAAAGGTTATTATCTAGTAAATTTGACAACAGCAATGATAATTCCCCACCCTTACCCAGTCTTAAGATTTCAAGGAGTATAAACTCCAGATATAAAAATACTGGAAGACCTAGTGGATTACACAAAGAAAATAAAGATGATAAATTTAAAGGAATCCTTGTGAAATCAACTAAGGTTGAGCGTAATGGCTTATCTAGAAAAGAGATGAGAAAGCTTAATTCTCTCATCAAAGAAACTGAAGTATGTACTTCAATAACTAATCCAGCCGGACCCAAAAAGATTTGGGTACCGAAGAAAACTTAAAACTGTTTTGCAGGCTAAGTCAGTTCTCATATTGCTGAATCCTGAGAAAACTGAATTCTACATAGCAATGAAGCTGAAAAGGCAAAAGCTGATAAAGGGCAAATTGGTCAAAAGCACAAAACTTTCCAGCTACCATCTGATGCTTGAGCTGACAAGACAAATCACCTAAAGCCACGTGTCAATCAAGGAGAAAAAGTAGATGTACATCCCTACAAATCTCATTGATTGCGACACGACTTTTATTTGAAAACGATTGAAAGACTCAATCTTGACAAAATCTTGCTCAAATTCATAATCTTCAAAATTCCTCAAAGAATTCTTAACCTAGATCCATGGAGCGATACAACATTGATGAAGGGATTACCATGAGTCTGGATGACTTCAGTCAAAAATTCTCAAACTCCACTCTATCAACTCAGATTGTAGACAAAATCAAAAAAGTTCGAGGACTTGAAAATCTGATTGATACAAAGGTCAATTCTTTGCACCCAGAAAGTATCAAAGATTTCTACAGAAATGCTGTAATCACCAATGGTGGAAAAAGCTTCAGGACAACAGTTCAAGATAAAATCATTGTTGGTGATGAACATTTGCTTTCCCTAGTCCTTGGTTTGGACATATATGGAGGATCTTCATATCTCACTTTTGGAAATGAAGAAAAAGACAAACTTTGGAATGTTACAGCACTCAACAAAGACAAGAAGAATTTCATCGAATCCATTCATCAACAGAAACAAGAGTTTGCATTCTTGACAATTCTTCTGACCAAAAATGTTATTGGTCACACTTGGAATCTCTATAAACATTCAATAGAAAAGATGAAGCTTATCTATGCCATTTGGTTTGAAGAAAGACTGGACTGGAACAAGTTTGTTCTCAAGCAATTGATCAAACAAATTTTAGATTAAAAAGCGAAAGCTCAAAGAAGAAAGGCTGTTGGAGAAAAATTCTTATTGAAAAAGGGATTCACTTATCTAGTTCAAAGAATACTAGACTATTTCTCCATCTCAAAATCCATAGAAACAGAAGTGAAACAGAAATCAGCGTTCAGTGGAGCGAAGAAAAGGAAATTTGTTGAAGAAGAAAGGAGAGAAACTTCAGACTCTAGCTCAAGAGAAACTATAAGTTTGGATGAAAAGACTTTAAGAAGACAAAGTAGGATGTGGAACAAATCTCTTGTGAGGAAAACTGAAACTGAAGATATAATTCAAATTGAAGATGAAACTGAAGAAAGTGAATCCTCAACTGAAAAGCATGAAGAATATACTGAGGAAAAGAGAAGCTTTGGAAGACGCTGAATTTTGCGCAACTGAGTATGAGAGAGAATTATCAAGTCATGACTTTCATTTTCATTATCATGAAGCCAGCTCCTCATCTCAAGTTCATGAAGCGTCTAAAAGCAAATCTGCAACTAAAGGATCTCAGTGCCAATTAACTGAAATTGAAGAAAGATTGGAAGGATTAAAAGAGATCATCAAAAGCCTGATGCAGACTCTATTGCAGAAACTTTACAATTTACATGAATTAATTGGAAAAGCACATTACTCAGGTCGAAACAAATACTCCAACATCAACATCTTGCGCAAGTTATTTGAAGAAAGCTTCTGCATATCTTCAAACAAGGGGGAAGATAAAACTAAAGGTGATGAAGCTAAAGGTGATGCTGATGTTGACAAAGCTGAAGAGTTCTATGCCAAACTGTTGGGTGAAGAACAAGACAGACAAGTAGATGCTGATCTACTTGCAATTCAACAAAATGGAGAAGCGGTTGATAATCTGATTGAAGAGCTAATTGCAGAAGAAACCTTTGAAGAAACAAGAACTGAGGAAGATGAAGAAGCCTTAGTTAAAGCTGTGTTGAACATCAGGAAGAAGCTTGTAATCTGTGCCAGATTGAAAGAAAATTTAAAGGCAGATGAAGGAAAAGAGACAAAAACCAAGGGGGAAGATATCCTGAAGCCAAAAAGAAAAGAAGATTGATCTTATATCAAAAGAAGAAGTGAAGGTAATGGAGGAGGAGATTAAGGAAATCTTGATAAAGGTCAAAAACCAAGAAAATGAAGAAGCAAATCGGCTGATCAATGAGTATCTGGATATCTGTCTCGGATTTTTGCAATGAAAATAAACAAGTAATAAATTTATAAATCCGGTATACCCCAAGTGTAGGGATCGTAGCATAGCGATTAATACCGGAGTCGATCTCAGGGAATCGAGGTTGTTTAATCTAGTTTATTAATTCTTCTAATTTGTTACTACTAAAACAAAACTAAAAACGATAAAATAAACTGGACAGAGGATTGTCAGTCCAAAGCCAGGAAGGATAAAAGCGAAAACAAAATCTAAATTATAAACTATAAAATAAACAGTAAACAAGAAGATGATCATGGTGATTAAACAATGAACAAACAAATATTCCTCCGATCCCACAACCCTTAATTTCCTCTCTAAAGTTATCTTGTGATGATTTAATTAAAGATGTGGTCCACCTAATACTCTCGTAGATAATTCGCCTATCAATCTCTCATCTCTCGATATATAAGATTGACGCTCTCAAACCAAGGTGTAAGATCTCTCAATCTAGCAACCTAGATATTCAACCTATCAACTCTCGTTATGTCAAGATTAAAAATCCCATCTTTCCTATGGTGATCTAAGGTTTACACCGACTCTCATCATACGGTAAACATCAATAAGCAATACATCTCTCGATATCGATTGCATAACACATAAGCATAGAAAAAATACAACTTTAATCTAAATCACAAAAAAACTTAGATTGAAAATATAAAAACCTCTTTGAAAAGGATTCACATCGTTTGAACAATTGCTCAGCCCAAGCACTCAAAGATCAAAACATCAAAGAAACGAAAATAAAAGTGGAAAAGAAACACCTCGGCCGGCCAAGCACCATGGCTCTCCCGGCCGAGGTGACTTGATCTCAAATTAGGGTTTTCTAAGTGTAAGATGTGATCTAGTACAACTCCTGGGGTTTAAGGAATGCGTATATTTATAGGGATTTAAAGTGAATTTGCTTTGCTAAGTCGGTCTCACGGACGCCCGTCCGAAAGCTTGGACGCCCGTTCATCAACTTCCTGAAGACTCTGTACTATTTTTGCCAACCTGGATGCCCGTTTACTTTGATGGACGCCCGTCCAACCTGGACGGGACTTGAACGAACGTTCAGCTTGCTCAAAAATCGATCTTCTCATCTTTATCTTCAATCGATTTCATCTTTATCTCTTCGCCTCTTCATTAATCCGATTGTTAACCTCTTTTAATCCTCTTCTTGGTCGAAATTGTGTATCTACAATACATCAAACACATTGCAAAATGTAGTATCTTCCAAATCAATATAAAACCATCAATTTTACACACGAAAATCATACAATTTTGCAACTAACCCATTAAAAACATCACTTGCTCAATACTTCAATATAAAGCTCGATTTCTATGAAAAACATCCACATATGGGGGAAATTGATATAAAGTATATAGTTAAAAACACTATAAATTCACCCTAAACAACACCCCCACACTTAGCTTTTTGCTCGTCCCGAGCAAAACAAGACATAATCAAGGCTCGAGACAAAAAACAGACATTCAAGCAAATATAACATACATTCAATAACTTAGAGGTTCACCCCGTTGTGTGTGCAAAGCCATAACAAACTTCCACTAAGTCCAAACTTGAAAATTTCAAAGCAAAACTAGCTAATACCCCCTTCAAACTAGAGATAAATGATACTTATAAGATGTACCCTACAAAACGTGACATATCCCGAAAACGATGATAGAGTATATCTAGAGCCTTTCTGAAATACTCAGAGGATAATCCCTACAACATATCTATCAGTTTATAATGGGGATAAGATATATGATAACTAAGTCTTATACTAATTCATACCAGATTCCTCATATAAGTTGATTTAACTTTTTCCACATTTAAACGCACATCAGAATGAGCTGTTGCCCTGTCATAGCAGAATAGGATATTCGAGATATACCCTACCTTACTCAAATCATAAGGCAGCTTTTTCTGACTGTCGTGAGCTTTTGGTCATCATGGTGGTATAGGACATTCGAGATACGCCCTACCGCACTCCAATCATCGACCAGCTTTCGACACACCCAATTAATTCATTTACTTTTCAACTTTTTTCAACAACTTTAGTTACGCTTTACTTATCACATTCAAACCTCAGATATTCACAGCATATCATACTTTGGATCTAAACACAAACTATCATAATCGTCACGATACATACGTTAGCACTAAGCACATGACTTATAAGATAATCCAAAAATCACTAATCAAAAGGGGTATAGCTTTATATTATAGCTCATCATTCACTATGGCTCGTGAAAAATATCGGGTGAAACAACTAACTTACTAAACATACAGTATACATCATCAATGACTATAGAAGAACAAACAAAGATGATGCATTGCTTACTCGGGACAGAACAAAAACAAAACTTTTGAAAAATTTAGCTCTTTTTGCATAGAATCAAAACGAATTAAGCAAATGACTAATAGATACATATAGGTCATTCCCTCCCCCACACTTAAATAACAACATGTCCTCATGTTGTGCAGAATTACAGAACGGATAAGAGTACTTAGCTGATTTGGTAATGATCCGAAGAGTGGCTGAAGATGACAACAATGGTGATGTCATATGGAGTCCTTTTTCAGCAACGACTTCCAAAGGTAGCTTGGCAAAAACAGCTAAAAATGTGCCTGCAATACTTGAAAAACATGGCAGTATCTCGGGGAACACAGGGGAAAATATATCATATTGCGCAAAAAAGTTTGATACAAGCACAGGAAATAATTGCTCAGATGGAAAAATCACCACACGGGGGAAACACGGGACACCTAAACGTCAATTATAAAGCCACAGAGGCTTACTATACAAATAAGGTCCAACATGTGCATACAGAAATAATGATAGAGGACACTACAAAGTAGCAGGGCTAGGTGCACTAAAAAGATACATAAAAAGAAAAAGAAAAAACAGAATAAAATACAATGCAACTAAATGATATGCAACTATACTAAAAAGGCAAAACGAAAATAAACTAGCCCAACTAATTTCATAGATGTCGCCATAATCTAAGCGAGGTCAAATATATAAACATCTACTCAATAACGCCACAAAAGCGCAACAAAATTCGATTATGCAACGCCACAGAAGCTTGCCATGCGAAGTGTAGACGTGCCTTTAACAACCCTAACACCCTAGATAGACGACAAAAGGAACAGCATAAGTCAAATTTGGAATCACGTCTAGCTAGGTGAATTACTCAACATGGACTGCAATAGATGGAAAGAAAACCATAACGGTGAAAGAACAGGACATCTACGCATATACAAAGACCACAGAGGCTCACAATAAAACATCCATGTCAATTAATGAAGCATGTATATAAAAATTAATCAATTATTTAACATGGATTAGTAGATGGAAAGATATAAACATGCAAGTTCGTAACATCTACGCATATATAAAGAGGCCACAGAGGCTCACATAGAACAACCATGTCAAATAATAGAGCGTATGTATCATGATAAAATCTATTCACAAATAAAAGCGACAGATCGGTGGCGTTCGATCAAAACAGAGACGGACGTTTAAAGCATATTCAGGCGGGCGGACGTTCGAGCATCTGACGCCCGTCGAACCCACATAGAGCGGGCGGGCGTTCGGGAAAAAGGAAAACGCCGTCGACTCTCTAAAAACATAACAGCGTTGATGCGTTTTGGGACGGACGGGCGTTCACTTACTATGGACGCCCGTCTGACTCAGCAGAAAAGCATAGCAGACTCGACCTATATCAGAAGACAGCAGCAACCCCAGAAAAAACCTAATATCATATCATTAAAATAGAAACCCTAGTGTTTATTAAAAACGAAAACAAAACTATGAAACCTAAAAACGACAATAGACAACCTATGAAACCTATCAAACCTAAAAAAAAAAGTTCGTGACAAAAATAGAAAAATTAATGAAAACTAGACAACCGTACCGATTCCCCGGCAACGGCGCCAAAAACTTGTCTCGGATTTTTGTAATGAAAATAAACAAGTAATAAATTTAAAAATCCACCCCAAGTGTAGGGATCGTAGCATAGCGATTAATACCGGAGTCGATCTCAGGGAATCGAGGTTGTTTAATCTAGTTTATTAATTCTTCTAATTTGTTACTACTAAAACAAAACTAAAAACGATAAAATAAACTGGACAGAGGATTGTTATCGGTCAAAGCCGGGAAGGATAAAAGCGAAAACGAAATCTAAACTATAAACTATAAAATAAACAGTAAACAAGAAGATGATCATGGTGATTAAACAATGAACAAACAAATATTCCTCCGATCCCGCAACCCTTAATTTCCTCTCTAAAGTTATCTTGTGATGATTTAATTAAAGATGTGGTCCACCTAATACTCTCGTAGATAATTCGCCTATCAATCTCTCATCTCTCGATATATAAGATTGACGCTCTCAAACCAAGGTGTAAGATCTCTCAATCTAGCAACCTAGATATTCAACCTATCAACTCTCGTTATGTCAAGATTAAAAATCCCATCTTTCCTATGGTGATCTAAGGTTTACACCGACTCTCGTCATATGGTAAACATCAATAAGCAATACATCTCTCGATATCGATTGCATAACACATAAGCATAGAAAAAATACAACTTTAATCTAAATCACAAAACAAACTTAGATTGAAAATATAAAAACCTGCTGAAAAGGATTCACATCGTTTGAACAATTGCTCAGCCCCAAGCACTCAGCATCAAAACATCAGCAAAACGAAAATAAAAAGTGGAAAAGAAACACCCTCGGCCGGCCAAGCACCAAGGCTCAGCCGGCCGAGGTGACTTGATCTCGAAATTAGGGTTTTCTAAGTGTAAGATGCGATCTAGTACAACTCCTAGGGTTTAAGGAATGCGTATATTTATAGGGATTTAAAGCGGCCTCTTTGCTAAGTCGGTCTACGGACGCCCGTCCTAAAGCTTGGGCGCCCGTTCATCAACTTCACGAAGACTCAGATCTTGTTTTGCCAACCTGGGCGCCCGTTTACTTTGATGGGCGCCCGTCCAACTGGACGGGACTTGAGCGAACGTTCAGCTTGCTCAAAAATCGATCTTCTCATCTTTATCTTCAATCGATTTCATCTTTATCTCTTCTCCTCTTCATTAATCCGATTGTTAACCTCTTTTAATCCTCTTCTTGGTCGAAATTGTGTATCTACAATACATCAAACACATTGCAAAATGTAGTATCTTCCAAATCAATATAAAACCATCAATTTTACACATAAATCATACAATTTTGCAACTAACCCATTAAAAACATCACTTGCTCAATACTTCAATATAAAGCTCGATTTCTATGAAAAACATCCACATATGGGGGAAATTGATATAATGTATATCGTTAAAAACACAATAAATTCACCCTAAACAATATCAAACCCAGAGAAAATGAATCAAGAGAAGAAGGAAAAGCAAGGAGGTTTCTAGAAACAAAAAGAAGCATTTTTCTTGGTGAAAAGATGATGATTTTGGAAAAAGGAAAATTGTAATGAATCCTGTTATTCAGTTTGCTCTGTAATGAAATCAGTAGTTTTTAGTTTGTTATTTTAATTTGTTGTGATTTATTGCAGTATTCTTTTATTATTGCTTTTAGGGAGGGTTATGATACATCATCAAAAAGGGGTAAATTGTTGGAAATAATATCTGTGTTTTGATGATGATTCGTCACGTAATTAGTAAGATCATTTACAACCCATGATGATGAAGTCATAACTAACTGTTATAGTGTAAAATGAAAGAAGAAGCAAGAAATGGTCTAGAAAAAATGTATATGTTCTATCTAGAGTATGAACCTTGTATAGGTTGTTTCAGACAAGCATTGTAATAAATAGGAACTAGGCGAACAGCGGAGTCATAATAAGCAAACTGAGTATACTTATGGAAAAGCGAGGGATCGACACTCGATTATGAAAAATCAAGAAGATGAGTTATTTGAGGACACAGGCTCAGTTGGCTTATCTAGAAGATTGAAGAACTGAAGGACACAGACTCAGTTATCGAAGACTGAAGAACTGAGGTGGCAAACTCAGTTAGAAGCTAATAAAGTCGTGACTATAAGTCAGGATTCAAGAAAGTCTGTGGTCACCTGAAACTGAACTATAGATCATGTAAAGCAGAATAATCTTAAGGACAAATATTATCAGTTACCAGGAAATGAAGAAACTGAATGGTGTACTCTGACTCAGTCAATTGAAGTCAGATGTCAAGATCATATGGTACTCAGTTTTGAAGAAGAGTAGAAAATTGAGTTAAGGCCTTGTTAAATTTGAATTGACAATACGATAAAAGGTCGTACATATGAACGTTGGCTAAACAACAAATGTAACGGCTACAAGAGCTAGTGACCGTTACATCACCCCTATAAATACACAAAGAAAAACACTAAAGAAAAAGGGATCTGAAAAAGGTTTTAATAGCATATATCTAAAGATCCAGATCCAGAAAATCAGATTTATTATCTAGAAAAGGGGAAGCCAACAGAATTTCCTTGAAGATTAAAAAGAAAGATCCAGTAACCCATTAAGGGGGAAAGAGGCATCTTGGAGCTGCAACGTCATATCGGAAGAAGCAAGCGACTCACCTGATTAATCTCTTGATTAATTCTAAACCTAACCTTTGTGAAAAAGGGTTGGTTGTGCATAGTTTGAGGAGAGCAACTCCACCTTTCCTCATACGGTGGCAACTTGGTTGCCACAGCTGTTGGTGCAGTTTGCGGACTGTGTTTGTGTTAGTGGTGAGGTGGTGAAGGAGCCATTCCACCTCCGAAAGATCAGTGTGCAGAGTGAAGGGAGAAATCTTACCATTCTTCATTATGTGTAGACAGTGAAACTAGGGTGTCGTGAAGGACTGTCATCAGACTAGGATTTTTTAACAGTTATCTCAAGATTCTAGTGATACCTCCTACACCACAGGAGAAGGGGAGACGAACGGGATTACACCACCCGGAACTTCCATAAACAAACCTTGTGTTACTTTATGCATTTATGTTTGTGATATGATTGTTTTATTTATTTCATAATCATGCTATTACTTACTCAGCAAACATTAGACACTGAGTTAGCACAAAACTGATACATAGGAGGTTTAGATCTTTACTGATACATCTATTGCACAAAAGGCTTAATCTTATCTGCTGCAGGATAATCCAGTTATTGCATTAGCAAAACTGAATTAACTAACTCCATACAAGTTTAAAGGACAGGAACAAAACTGAGCTGAGCATCAGTTTGAGTTTGGCAAAAACTCAGTCCCTGGGGTATTTTCAGTTTTGGGAAAGTTTTTAGTGACAAGTTTATTCACCCCCCCTCCCTCTAAACTTGTGTTAGCCTTTCCAAAGGACCAACAATTGGTATCGGAACAGTGCTTCTGTTACGAAGAGATCCAGAACTGAGTTTAAATATCAGTTGTTTGCTTAGAGCAATTGTTGATATCTTACAAACCAGTTGTTGGAAACCCATCACTGTATCAGTTATAAGAACACTTAATTTAAATGGTTACATCCAAAATTAGAAGTTGGCTTATTCACCCCCTGACTAACTGTTTGCTAAATGTATCTGATTTTCAGGATCAAATATTTGAGAGGTTTAATGCGACAAATTCTCAGACAAATCCAGAATCTCAACTCAGTGATTATATGGATAGCAATCTAAATGTATATGTTGATGAATCCAGAGGAGTTCCATCACTAAGAGATATCTCAGAAGAAGAAGAAGAGGAATTGTTGCAAGTAACTGTTGATATAGAAGATTCATCAGAGCATCAAGAGAATGTACAGTCAAACATTAAAGCTGTAACAAACAATCAAGGAAAGGTAAATTTCTCAACTCAGCTATCATCAGCTGAACTCAGTCAGAGAAACTCTGAGCTTGCCAAGTTGACAGAAAAACTCACTCTGAAGTTAAAACTAAAAGATATAGAACTCGGCAAAGCAAAATATTGGAATGAGTTTCTTGATACTGAAATGTCAAATCTAGCTGAAAGGTTATTATCAAGTAAATTTGACAACAGCAATGATAATTCCCCACCCTTACCCAATCTTAAGATTTCAAGGATTATAAACTCCAGACATCAAAATACTGGAAGACCTAGTGGATTACACAAAGAAAATAAAGATTATAAATTTAAAGGAATCCTTGTGAAATCAACTAAGGTTGAGCATAATGGCTTATCTAGAAAAGAGATGAGAAAGCTTAATTCTCTCATCAAAGAAACTGAAGTATGTACTTCAATAACTAATCCAGCCGGACCCAAAAAGATATGGGTACCGAAGAAAACTTAAAACTGTTTTGCAAGCTAAGTCAGTTCTCATATTGCTGAATCCTTAGAAAACTGACTTCTACATAGCAACGAAGCTTAAAAGGCAAAAGCTGATGAAGGGCAAATTGGTCAAAAGCAGAAAACTTTCCAGCTACCATCTGACGCTTGAGCTGACAAGACAAATCACCTAAAGCCACATGTCAATCAAGGAGAAAAAGTAGATGTACATCCCTACAAATCTCATTGATTGCGACACGACTCTTATTTGAAAACGATTGAAAGACTCAATCTTGACAAAATCTTGCTCAAATTCATAATCTTCAAAATTCCCCCAAGAATTCTTAACCTAGATCCATGGAGCGATACAACATTGATGAAGGGATTACCATGAGTCTGGATGACTTGATCAAAAATTCTCAAACTCCACTCTATCAACTCAGATTGTAGACAAAATCAAAAGGTTCGAGGACTTGAAAATCTGATTGATACAAAGGTCAATTCTTTTCACCCAGAAAGTATCAAAGATTTCTACAGAAATGCTGTAATCACCAATGGTGGAAAAAGCTTAAGGCAGCAGTTCAAGATAAAAGCATTGTTGGTGATGAACATGTGCTTTCCCTAGTCCTTGGTTTGGACATATATGGAGGATCTTCATATCTCACTTTTGTAAATGATGAAAAAGACAAACTTTGGAATGTTACAGCACTCAACAAAGACAAGAAGAATTTCATCGAATCCATTCATCAACAGAAACAAGAGTTCGCATTCTTGACAATTCTTCTGACCAAAAATGTTATTGGTCACACTTGGAATCTCTATACACTTTCAACAGAAAAGATGAAGCTTATCTATGCCATTTGGTTTGAAGTAAGACTGGACTGGAACAAGTTTGTTCTCAAGCAATTGATCAAACAAATTTTAGATGAAAAAGCGAAAGCTCAAAGAAGAAAGGCTGTTGGAGAAAAAATCTTATTGAAAAAGGGATTCACTTATCTAGTTCAAAGAATACTAGACTATTTCTCCATCTCAAAATCCATAAAGCAGTGAAAGCAAATCATTGCTTCGAGTGGAGCGAAGAAAAGGAAATTTGTTGAAGAATAAAGGAGAGAAACTTCAGACTCTAGCTCAAGAGAAACTATAAGTTTGGATGAAAAGACTTTAAGAAGACAAAGGAGGATGTGGAACAAATCTCTTGCGAGGAAAACTGAAACTGAAGATATAATTCAAATTGAAGATGAAACTGAAGAAAGTGAATCCTCAACTGAAAAGCATGAAGAATATACTGGGGAAAAGAGAAGCTTTGGAAGACGCTGAATTTTGCGCAACTGAGTATGAGAGAGAATTATCAAGTCATGACTTTCATTTTCATTATCATGAAAGCCAGCTCCTCATCTCAAGTTCATGAAGCGTCTAAAAGCAAATCTGCAACTAAAGGATCTCAGCGCCAATTAACTGAAATTGAAGAAAGATTGGAAGGATTAAAAGAGATCATCAAAAGCCTGATGCATACTCTATAGCAGAAACTTTACAATTTACATGAATTAATTGGAAAAGCACATTACTCAGGTCTAAACAAATACTCCAACATCATCACCTTGCGCAAGTTATTTGAAGAAAGCTTCTGCATATCTTCAAACAAGGGGGAAGATAAAACTAAAGGTGATGAAGCTGAAGGTGATGCTGATGTTGACAAAGCTGAAGAGGTCTATGCCAAACTGTTGGTTGAAGAACAAGACAGACAAGTAGATGCTGATCTACTTGCAATTCAACAAAATGGATAAGCGGTTTATAATCTGATTGAAGAGCTAATTGCAGAAGAAACCTTTGAAGAAACAAGAATTGAGGAAGATGAAGAAGCCTTAGTTAAAGGTGTGTTGAACATCAGGAAGAAGCTTGTAATCTGTGCCAGATTGAAAGAAAATTTAAAGGCAGATGAAGGCAAAGAGACAAAAACCAAGGGGGAAGGTATCCTGAAGCCAAAAGAAAAGAAGATTGATCTTATATCAAAAGAAGAAGTGAAGGTAATGGAGGAGGAGATTAAGGAAATCTTGATAAAGGTCAAAAACCAAGAAAATGAAGAAGCAAATCGGCTGATCAATGAGTATCTGGATATCAAACCTAGAGAAAATGAATCAAGAGAAGAAGGAAAAGCAAGGAGGTTTCTAGAAACAAAAAGAAGCATTTTTCTTGGTGAAAAGATGATGATTTTGGAAAAAGGAAAATTGTAATGAATCCAGTTATTCAGTTTGCTCTGTAATGAAATCAGTAGTTTTTAGTTTGTTATTTTAATTTGTTGTGATTTCTTGCAGTATTCTTTTATTATTGCTTTTAGGGAGGGTTATGATACATCATCAAAAAGGGGGAAATTGTTGGAAATAATATCTCATGTTTTGATGATGATTAAATCACGTAATTAGTAAGATCATTTACAACCCATGATGATGAAGTCATAACTAACTGTTATAGTGCAAAATGAAAGAAGAAGCAAGAAATGGTCTAGAAAAAATGTATATGTTCTATCTAGAGTATGAACCTTGTATAGGTTGTTTCAGACAAGCATTGTAATAAATAGGAACAAGGCGAACAGCGGAGTCATAATAAGCAAACCGAGTATACTTATGGAAAATCGAGGATCGAACTCGATTATGAGAAAATCAAGAAGAAGATGAGTTCGCCGAGGACACAGCTCGCTTGGCTTATCTAGAAGATTGAAGAACCGAGGACACAGAGACTCGATTATCGAAGATCAAGAAGCGAGGTGGCAAACTCGGTTAGAAGCTAATAAAGTCGTGACTATAAGTCGAGATTCGAGCAAGTCTGTGGTCACTGGCTCGAACTAAAGATCATGTAAAAATTTGAATAATCTTAAGGACAAAGATTATCGCTTACCAGGAAAGAAGAAATCGAATGGTGTACTCGGACTCGACCAATTGAAGTCGATGTCAAGATCATAAGGTACTCAATTTTGAAGAAGAGTAGAAAAGCGAGTTAAGGCCTTGTTAAATTTGAATTGACAATACGACAAAAGGTCGTACATATGAACGTTGGCTAAACAACAAATGTAACGGCTACAAGAGCTAGTGACCGTTACATCACCCCTATAAATACACAAAGAAAAACACTAAATAAAAAGGGATCTGAAAAAGGTTTTAATAGCATATATCTAAAGATCCAGATCCAGAAAATCAGATTTATTATCTAGAAAAGGGGAAGCCAACAGAATTTCCTTGAAGATTAAAAAGAAAGAGGCATCTTGGAGCTGCAACGTCATATCCAGAAGAAGCAAACAGCTCACTGAATTAATCTCTTGATTAATTCTAAACCTAACCTTTGTGAAAAAGGGTTGGCTGTGCATAGTTTGAGGAGAGCAACTCCACCTTTCTCATCACGGTGGCAACTTGGTTGCCACAAATTGTTAGTGCGGTTTGCGGTATGGACTGTGTTTGTGTTAGTGGTGAGCAGGTGAAGGAGCCATTCCACCTCCGAAAGATCAGTGTGCAGAGTGAAGGGAGCAATCTTACCTTTCTTCATTATGTGTAGACAGTGAAACTAGGGTGTCGTGAAGGACTGTCATCAGACTAGGATTTTTTAACAGTTATCTTAAGATTCTAGTGATACCTCCTACACCACAGGAGAAGGGGAGTCGAACGGGATTACACCACCCAGAACTTCCATAAACAAACCTTGTGTTACTTTATGCATTTATGTTTGTGATATGATTGTTTTATTTATTGCATAATCATGCTATTACTTACTCAGCAAACATTAGACACTGAGTTAGCACAAAACTGATACATAGGAGGTTTAGATCTTTACTGATACATCTATTGCACAAAAGGCTTAATCTTATCCGCTGCAGGATAATCCAGTTATTGCATTAGCAAAACTGAATTAACTAACTCCTTACAAGTTTAAGGGATGAGAACAAAAGCGAAGTGAGCATCGCTTTGAGTTTGGCAAAACTCGATCCACAGGGTATTTTCATTTTGGGAAAGTTTTTAGTGACAAGTTTATTCACCCCCTCTAAACTTGTGTTAGCCTTTTCAAAGGACCAACAATTGGTATCGAACGATTCATACATTACGAAGAGATCGAATCGAGTTTAAATATCAGTTGTTTGCTTAGAGCAATTGTTGATATCTTACAAACCAGTTGTTGGAAACCCATCATTGTATCAGTTATAAGAACACTTAATTTAAATGGTTACATCCAGAATTAGAAGTTGGCTTATTCACCCTTGACTAACTGTTTGCTAAATGTATCTGATTTTCAGGATCAAATATTTGAGAGGTTTAATGCGACAAATTCTCAGACAAATCCAGAATCTCAACTCAGTGATGATATGGATAGCAATCTAAATGTATATGTTGACGAATCCAGAGGAGTTCCATCACTAAGAGATCTCTCAGAAAAAGAAGAAGAGGAATTGTTGCAAGTAACTGTTGATATAGAAGATTCATCAGAGCATCAAGAGAATGTACAGTCAAACATTAAAGCTGTAACAAACAATCAAGGAAAGGTAAATTTCTCAACTCAGTTATCATCAGCTGAACTCAGTCAGAGAAACTCTGAGCTTGCCAAGTTGACAGAAAAACTCACTCAAGAGTTAAAACTAAAAGATATAGAACTTGGCAAAGCAAAATATTGGAATGAGTTTCTTGATACTGAATTGTCAAATCTAGCTGAAAGGTTATTATCAAGTAAATTTGACAACAGCAATGATAATTCCCCACCCTTACCCAATCTTAATATTTCAAGGATTATAAACTTGGACATCAAAATATCTGGAAGACCTAGTGGATTACACAAAGAAAATAAAGATTATAAATTTAAAGGAATCCTTGTGAAATCAACTAAGGTTGAGCATAATGGCTTATCTAGAAACAGAGAGATGAAAGCTTAATTCTCTCATCAAAGAAACCGAAGTATGTACTTCAATAACTAATCGGCCGGACCAAAAAGATATGGGTACCAAAGAAAACTTAAAAGCTGTTTTGCAAGCTAAGTCGGTTCTCATATTGTTTGAATCTCGAGAAAACCGACTTCTACATAGCAACGGTTTGAAAAGGCAAAAGGCGATGAAGGGCAAATTGGTCAAAAGCGAAAACTTTCCAATACCATCGACGCTTGAGTGACAAGATAAATCACACAAAGCCACATGTCTATCAAGGAGAAAAAGTAGATGTACATCCCTACAAATCTCATTGATTGCGACACGACTCTTATTTGAAAACGATTGAAAGACTCAATCTTGACAAAATCTTGCTCAAATTCATAATCTTCAAAATTCCCCCAAGAATTCTTAACCTAGATCCATGGAGCGATACAACATTGATGAAGGGATTACCAGGAGTTTGGATGACTTCAGTCAAAAATTCTCAAACTCCACTCTATCAACTCAGATTATAGACAAAATCAAAAAGGTTCGAGGACTTGAAAATCTGATTGATACAAAGGTCAATTCTTTGCACCCAGAAAGTATCAAAGATTTCTACAGAAATGCTGTAATCACCAATGGTGGAAAAAGCTTCAGGACAGCAGTTCAAGATAAAAGCATTGTTGGTGATGAACATTTGCTTTCCCTAGTCCTTGGTTTGGACATATATGGAGGATCTTCATCTCTCACTTTTGGAAATGAAGAAAATGACAAACTTTGGAATGTTACAGCACTCAACAAAGACAAGAAGAATTTCATCGGATCCATTCATCAACAGAAACAAGAGTTCGCATTCTTGACAATTCTTCTGACCAAAAATGTTATTGGTCACACTTGGAATCTCTATACACTTTCAACAGAAAAGATGAAGCTTATCTATGCCATTTGGTTTGAAGAAAGACTGGACTGGAACAAGTTTGTTCTCAAGCAATTGATCAAACAAATTTCTGATGAAAAAGCGAAAGCTCAAGGAAGAAAGGATGTTGGAGAAAAATTCTTATTGAAAAAGGGATTCACTTATCTAGTTCAAAGAATACTAGACTATTTCTCCATCTCAAAATCCATAGAAACAGAAGTGAAACAGAAATCAGCGTTCAGTGGAGCGAAGAAAAGGAAAATTGTTGAAGAAGAAAGGAGAAAAACTTTAGACTCTAGCTTAAGAGAAACTATAAGTTTAGATGAAAGGACTTTAAGAAGACAAAGGAGGATGTGGAACAAATCTCTTGCGAGGAAAACTGAAACTGAAGATATAATTCAAATTGAAGATGAAACTGAAGAAAGTGAATCCTCAACTGAAAAGCAAGAAGAATATACTGAGGAGCAAATAGAAGCTTTGGAAGACGCTGAATTTTGCACAACTGAGTATGAGAGAGAATTATCAAGTCATGACATTCATTTTGATTATCATGAAGCCAACTCCTCATCTCAAGTTCATGAAGCGTCTACAAGCAAATCTGCAACTAAAGGATCTCACCGCCAATTAACTGAAATTGAAGAAAGATTGGAAGGATTAAAAGAGATCATCGAAAGCTGATCTGAGACTATAGCGAAACTTTACAATTTACATGAATTAATTGGAAAAGCACATTACTCAGGTCTAAACAAATACTCCAACATCATCACCTTGCGCAAGTTATTTGAAGAAAGCTTCTGCATATCTTCAAACAAGGGGGAAGATAAAACTAAAGGTGATGAAGCTGAAGGTGATGCGGATGCTGACAAAGCTGAAGAGGTCTATGCCAGACTGTTGGTTGAAGAACAAGACAGGCAAGTAGATGTTGATCTACTTGCAATTCAACAAAATGGAGAAGCGGTTGATAATCTGATTGAAGAGCTAATTGCAGAAGAAACCTTTGAAGAAACAATAACTGAGGAAGATGAAGAAGCCTCATTTAAAGCTGTGTTGAACATCAGGAAGAAGCTTGTAATCTGTGCCAGATTGAAAGAAAATTTAAAGGCAGATGAAGGCAAAGAGACAAAAACCAAGGGCGAAGATATCCTGAAGCCAAAAGAAAAGAAGATTGATCTTTTATCAAAAGAAGAAGTGAAGGTAATGGAGGAGGAGATTAAGGAAATCTTGATAAAGGTCAAAAACCAAGAAAACGAAGAAGAAAATCGGCTGATCAATGAGTATCAGGATATCAAACCCAGAGAAAATGTATCAAGAGAAGAAGTAAAAGCAAGGAGGCTTCTAGAAACAAAAAGAAGCATTTTTCTTGGTGAAAATATGATGATTTTGGAAAAAGGAAAATTGTAATGAATCCAGTTATTCAGTTTGCTATGTAATGAACTCAGTAGTTTTAGTTTGTTATTTTAATTTGTTGTGATTTCTTGCATTATTCTTTTATTATTGCTTTTAGGGAGGGTTATGATACATCATCAAAAAAGGGGAAATTGTTGGAAATAATATCTGTGTTTTGATGATGATTCGTTACGTAATTAGTAAGATCATTTACAACCCATGATGATGAAGTCATAACTAACTGTTATAGTGCAAAATGAAAGAAGAAGCAAGAAATGGTCTAGAGAAAATGTATAAGTTCTATCTAGAGTCCTAACCTTGTATAGGTTGTTTCGCACAAGCATTGTAATAAATAGGAACTAGGCGAACAATTTGAGTCATAATAAGCAAACCGAGTATACTTATGGAAAATCGAGGATCGGACTCGATTATGAGAAAACGAAGAAGATGAGTTCATTTGTGGACACAGGCTCGATTGGCTTATCTAGAAGATTGAAGAAGCGAGGACACAGACTCGATTATTGAAAAGCAAGAATCGAGGTGGCAAACTCGGTTAGAAGTCGATTAAGTCGTGACTATAAGTCGATTCGAGCAAGTATGTGGTTACCAAATCGAACTATAGATCATGTAAAGTGAATAATCTTAAGGACAAAGATTATCAGTTACCAGGAAAAGAAGAAACTGAATGGGGTACTCTGACTCAGTCAATTGAAGTCAGATGTCAAGATCATAAGGTACTCAGTTTTGAAGAAGAGTAGAAAACTAAGTTAAGGCCTTTTTAAATTTGAATTGACAATACGACAAAAGGTCATACATATGAACGTTGTCTAAACAACAAATGTAACGGCTACAAGAGCTAGTGACCGTTACATCACCCCTATAAATACACAAAGAAAAACACTAAAGAAAAAGGGATCTGAAAAAGGTTTTAATAGCATATATCTAAAGATCCAGATCCAAAAAATCAGATTTCTTATCTAGAAAAGGGGAAGCCAACAGAAATGCCCTGAAGATTAAAAAGAAGATCCAGTAACCCATTAAGGGGGGAAAGAGGCATCTTGGAGCTGCAACATCATATCCAGAAGAATCAAACAGCTCACTGAATTAATCTCTTGATTAATTCTAAACCTAACCTTTGTGAAAAAGGGTTGGCTGTGCATAGTTTGAGGAGAGAAACTCCACCTTTCCTCATACGGTTGCAACTTGGTTGCCACAGCTGTTGGTGCAGTTTGCGGACTGTGTTTGTGTTAGTGGTGAGCCGGTGAAGGAGCCATTCCACCTCCGAAAGATCAGTGTGCAGAGTGAAGGGAGCAATCTTACCTTTCTTCATTATGTGTAGACAGTGAAACTAGGGTTTCGTGAAGGACTGTCATCAGACTAGGATTTTGTAACGATTATCTCAAGATTCTAGTGATACCTCCTACACCACAGGAGAAGGGGAGACGTACGGGATTACACCACCCGGAACTTCCATAAACAAACCTTGTGTTACTTTATGCATTTATGTTTTTGATATGATTGTTTTATTTATTGCATAATCATGCTATTACTTACTCAGCAAACATTAGACACTGAGTTAGCATAAAACTGATACATAGGAGGTTTAGATCTTTACGGACACATCTATTGCACAAAAGGCTTAATCTTATCCGCTGCAAGATAATCCAATTTTTGCATTAGCAAAACTGAATTAACTAACTCCTTACAAGTTTAAAGGACAGGAACAAAACTGAGCTGAGCATCAGTTTGAGTTTGGCAAAACTCACCCCTGGGTATTTTCGGTTTGGGAAAGTTTTTGGTGACAAGTTTATTCACCCCCCCCCCCCTCCTCTAAACTTGTGTTAGCCTTTCCAAGGGACCAACACAAGTACAAGTATTTTAAAGTCGGGGACTTAGTCCTCAGAAAGAATGAAGCAAGTCGACATGAACCAATTGGAAAACTGGAGCCGAATTGGGAAGGTCCGTATCAGATTCTGAAGGTTCACCCCAAAGGGTCCTACCAACATGGACGAGCTAATGGAACCACAGTTCCTCGACAGTGGCATGCCAACAATTTGAGGAAGTGTTACGGTTAAGCTAAGCGTTATCTCGATTAATTTCTGTTTTTATATTTTTATGCCTTGTAATAAGTCCATGTGACAATTTTATAAATATTCTAATAAACATGTCTTTCTTCGAGATGCTTTTGTGTGTGTTATGATTTACAGCCTTAACATTACAAGTCTAACGAGATACAAAATGTCAAAGGCAACGCAGTCGACAACGAAAAGGGAAAGTCCGCAAGTCGGATCCCTCAATATATCCAAAGCAAAACGAGCCTAACGGGCAAAAAATGCTAAGGCATAAAATTCGACCAGCCTTAAAGCAGAACGAGCCTAACGGGCGAAAAATGTTAAGGCAAAGGGTATGTTCGCAAAGTCGGACCAAACGCCCAGGATCGATACATCTATGGCAGAACGAGTCCGCGCGAAAAAAAATGCTAAGGTGATCAAGTCGATCTCAAATTAAACTAGATTAACAAGTGCAATAAGAACCAAAGGTTCATAATACACTTGGGGGGCAACACGACATCGATAAGCAAAGAGCAAACAGAGCCAAAGGCCCTACAAGCGAAAGCTAAAAGTCATCGAAACGTGAAAGAGATAGATAATAACAAGAAAAGAAAGAAAAACCAAATGCTAAACAAAATCGAGGAAAACTTGAAGCAAAATCGGTATAAAATAAGGCCAGGTCGAAAAGACCAGCCGTGACAAGGCAAAGTATGATTACACAGATAAAAGCCAAGTTCAACAAAAATTATTACAACTATCAAGAAGAAGCATCAGGGGTTGGATCGACGTCAGCAGGGGTCGGCTCGACAGTAGCAGCGGAAGTCGGATGACCATACTTTTGGGCCAAAGATTCCTCTTGTTGGAATTCCTCACTGTACTGGTCGTACAAGGCTTCCGACTCAGCGTTATAGAACTGTGGCGTTGCCAGGGTCGATAGGTTGAAACCTGGATAAGCTATCGAAGCCTGATCCACCGCCAGAGTTTAGCCTCCCATCATAGCCGCGCGCATCAGCACGATCAAATCTGCGTCGAGCTCCTCCGACTTCCAGTACTCTAGGACCGCGGTCGCCTTGGCCGTCTCGATCTGCGCACGAGCCTGGTCTAGCTCGGCCCTCAAGGCATCTCTCTTTCTCCATATCGACCTTTAGAGTGTCCCTCTCCTGTCGAGCCAGTGCCGCGTTGGCCAATGAAGCCTTGTGCTCCTGCTGCACCTTCTCGAAGTCCAAGGCCAGATCAGCTAACCTTTTGCCTTGGTCCTGTCGCTCGTTTTGTGCTCGGGTCAAGTCGTCGGCGGTGGCCGTCAGCGCATCCTGCAGCTTCTTGACCTCGACAGTCGCCTCGTGCTTAAGAGCCTCGAATTGAGACTCTATGCCGGCTATGGCAGCGCTCTTCTTGACGTTATCATCAATCAGCTTACGGATCTGCCTCCTCAGATCCTCTTCTGACTCGACTGCCTTAGCCAATCGTCTAGCAGCCTCTCTGCCGAGGAGGTTATTCTGTCAAAAGAAAAGAAAGGTGTCAGATAATAAAGACAAGGCACAGGCCTCAAGAGAAACCATCAAAAAAGGAAAAGAAAGACAAGTGACTTACGATACGGCTTGACTTCTGAAGTACGGAAGATAGAGCTTTATCCTCCATGGTCGCGCAGTCGTCAGCTACTAGGTTCATGTCGATCTCGACCTCGGTAGAGGCCTCACCGACCTTGGCCTTATTGGCCTTTTTCTGTTGATCTTTCACCAACTCGGCAGGGGTTGGCCTTTTCTTGGATCGAGCCGTCGTTTCCTCGACGCTTCCTCCGACATGAGGTGTAATGTCGACCAAGACCTCTTCGTCCTCGTCCCGTAACGAACCATAGCAAACTTGCAAGCCGCCGGTGGTTGGGGGTTGGGTGGGCGAACGAGCTGTCGACTCAACACCAGCAGGGGTAATCTCGGTCTGAGCATGACTCTTTTTTTCGACAGGGGGAGGAGCCCTGGTCTCGGCCACTTGTGAGGCAGGGGTTTCTTGAGCTCCGAGAGGCGGAGCAGCCCCGCTCTTCGACGGCGGAATGTTTGTCGGGTCGGTGATAAGAGAGAACTTTCCCACTGCGAAAAGAGAAGATAAGGTTAGTATCAACCAAAATATCAAGTTATGGACTTCGAAAAAGAGAAACATATACAATAGACAGAGAAATATCCTACAGTTCTCCAGGTTCAGAGCATGAAGGTTCCCGTAGGGTATCGGTCCCACCTCTTCTAGATGTGCCAGACCGTAGAGATGGCTCAGATCTCGGGTGGCCACTGTTGGATGTAATATCGTCGGATCAATCATAGATTGACCCGATAACGCAGCGGAATGCATCAGATCGAGATCTAAACGAAACAAAAAAAACATAAATTAAAGATCTAACTACAAGGGGGTTTAGGATCCTACCTTTTTATGGTGCTTAACTCCAAGAACGATAGATCTCCAAGAACACGTGTATTGAGAAGCCACAGCCTTCCAACGTGTATCTTCCAGCAACACCAGGTGGATGGTGTTTCCCGCCGCCGGACCTCCTTGATATGCTACCGGAATAATCCCGAAGATTATCCCAACTGGAAACCCTAGTATTATAGCCGAAAATTCCAAGCTATAATACTCTCAAAATGGCGTGTATTATTGTATGTGAAAAGGCTTGGGAGAACTCTCTTTATATAGGAGAGTAATCCTTGTCCTCCAAGGATTTATTTAATTAATACAAAATCAATTATAATAATCATTTTCCAAATAAAAGATAAATAAAATAATTATCCCAAACAAATTAGTATAAATCATATTCTTATCTAATATTCCATGAATTATCATTTAACAAATAAAAGATAAATCACACATTAAATAATTATCCAAGAAAACTAATTTCTCTCTAATTAAATAATGATTAAAATGCGCCCCACCCTATTTAAAATAGGTCCACACGCATTTTGACACGCATTGGGCCGAGTCAACGAAAAATATCTTTTCCATGTATTTAATTATCTAGTCCAATTAAACAATTAATCTACCTATCAATTAAACAGTCCAATCCAACTATATAATTATAATTGAGGTGAAACGACGAGAAAACCTATATGCTATATTAGGAGCCACGTCGGGGACCATGGACCCATATTCAGTAGCTACAATAAATTAAATAATATTATCCGTCAGACCGAACAATAATATTCAATCTATTAATTCCGGGATTACACCACCATAAACCCGAAACTGAACTCTGCCGAATATAGATAACTTATACTCAACTATGAGTTGATAAGGTGTCCACTGATATAATCATTACATACGGATAAATCCTCCATAGACTGTCCATTCTGAGTGGGAAGTCTCCGTGAACCCGACTCATAATATCTTATCATTATTTACCATTGACCCCCAGTGATCAATTAGTTCACATATCTGACTAGTAGCTAATTAGTCTAAATATGAACTCGGGAGATCGATCATTTTCTTAGGGCTAACAAATAAGGGGACTGTCTCTCTACTTCCCGAGGGAATGAATGAATTCCATATCTGTGATAGCACAGACTACTCACTCATCCTAGAATAGAGCCAACGAGAAGTGTTGGACCACATACTTCGAAGTGATCCTTACTAACACATCAAACTCTACCCTAGTCTAAGCAGTTGCATGTGATCACCTCAGGATTGAGATTAATCCATAGATGATCATCTTGTGATTCGATAAGACTTCTCGATCACGGAATTATATCGAGAACTCAAATCAAATCGGCCCAAATTTACTATATGATTATCATCATATATAAATGCCCCACTAGTACCCTATTACCGACAGTCCGGATTAGGGATCATCACACCTAAAGTGTTTTGGGCGCATTAATAGCAAATTAATCATGAGACCCGTACTCAGATTAATAAACGCTACGGACTAAGTTAATTTTAAGTACATCTCACTAACTCAATCCTCTTGTGTATAGCCATACACTGAGTTATGTGATTACATAAACAATATACTTAGGGTTTTCAGTAGTGTCTTAATTATAAGCACACATGCATATAATAAGATGAATTATTAATTCTGTCCTAAAACAATTACATAATTGTCTTTCGGGCACTACACCTAACAGCCACCTCGAAGTTAAAGCCATCCATCTGGCGGGCCTCGTGAGGGGCTGGATCCCTACCCAGTTTATTGTCTCTTTTTCCCCTCGACCTCCATTGTCCGATGTAAGGGTTGTCCAGGCCATGACGGAGGAAGAAGAACCGAGGCTTCCAGTCTCCGTGAGATGAAGGCCCTTTGGACACAAACTCGTGTCGATTCGTCCTTCGTTGGAAGGTGTACCACATCTTGTCTGGCATGCTTGCCATCTTATAGTAGTATAGGAAGAGGGGAACCGAGAAGCACACCCCGGCCACTCGACAGGCTATCACAAACCCTAGCAAGATCCTGATGGCATTAGGGCCTAGTTGAGATACGCTTATCTCGTAGTGGTGTAAAATAGCTATGACGGCCGGACACAGCGGAAATCTCAGCCCACTGGAGAGCTGGGCCTCGTAGACCGAGCAGAATCCCTCCGGAGGCTCATTGGCGTACATGTGTTGGCCGGAAGGCTGTTGGATTTCAAATTGGGGGCTGGCAAGGCCAAACTTTTGCCGGATTTTGGCAATATCGTCAGAGGAAAGGGCGGAAAGACAACCCTTAGGACCCTTCCCCTCCATCCTGGTCACCAATTTCTTTGGTTCCCTAAAAACACCTATGGGGTCATCTGAAATTGGTTGGGGAGGAGGATCAGACGCAGTGAGGTTGGGGTATGAGAAGGTGATTCACTACTCCTATCAGACTCAGTTGCACTGCTAGACATGAATAAACGCAGAAGAAAGAATAAGAAGGATGCTTACTTTGGTATTGGAGAATATTTTGCAAAAAGAATGAAATGCCTTTGCTCCGGTTTTCTCCTCTCCCCTTTTATGCTTGCCAAAATCTTCAAATGATGTGAAAGGACGTGATTGAGGGAGTTATAAGGAGTTACAACCCCCTACAAATCGCGAGAATCAAGGCATGACGTTACGGTTGAAGGAAGGCGAGGCGTTAGTGCGCCATGACGTCACGATGTAGTGCCACGATTGGCCAGAGTTACAGGTGGCAGACGAAGCGTCAGTACTTTTTCCCGCTCAAACGATGGTCCAACTCGAAGACGTTTTCAAAATGGCAGATTTGACCTCGGACAGCGGGAGTCGCCTCTCTCAAGTCTAGGGGGCTTATGACGATACATGGTTTCACCCCTCTACGTGTCGTCTATCGGTTGGTCCTCAGATTACGAGTAAGTGTCAAGGCATGTGGGTCGGATCCCAGGCTCGGGATTACGATGATCGATATTCGAGCAGTGCAGGGCAATGATTCCAGAGTCGGCTATCGCAGGTCGATCTAGTCGACCTCGAGGACAGAGTCCGCACCAGCTATGAAGGCCCATTATCAGCATGATAACTTGGGCAAGGAGCAAGGCCCATTGAGGGTAAATGTGACAATAGCTAGAACCGACCTAATATTAGGGTTAGGGCATGCATTATCACTATAAATACAACGATCCAGGAACTACGTAAGGCAATCTAAGACAAGCTCTTAGACTCAGCCGCAAATAACACAACCAACCACCACGTTTACAGTGCATTAGAGTCTTGGATATTCAACACTAGATTAATAGAAGCCCGGATTAATTAGACGACATAATTTGGCATAGTCAATACACAAATACATGAATTCATTCTATACACACAAATTTATGCATAAGATCGGAGAACATGCAGACGAAAAGGAAAGGAAAAAGTACATAAATGACTGAACAACTGAATAAGAACCAAGCAGACAATTGGCATTGAGGTATGACTACACAAAATATGTTTTCGGTTTTCTAAAAATGAAACCTTCATTTTAATGAGCACTATTGGTGATGGTGTCTGATTGCTTAAAATAACACTGTAGCAGATTCGATATTTTTTTTAATTTAAAATATAGATTCTGTAAATTTTTTTATATCTACTGCATTCATCCAAACTCTTTAAATTTTCATTTATATCAACCAGCAATAGACACGCCTCGGTTAATACCTCACTAACTACTATAAATTTTCCTTTATATCTATAATTGTGTAAAATAAAAAATATGATTTATTTAATCTTGGATAGAGATTCTGTAAAATAAAAATTTTGTAGTTAAAACGGTAAAATAAAGTATTCATGAACCCCTACATTTTTGTGTAAAAATAAATCTAATAATGTATTAAATCAATTCAACCGTCATGTTGATCTAGCTGCAAACCGACGGTTAAACAATTTTTTTTTTTTTTTTTTTTTTTTTTTTTTTTTTTTTTTTGCACCAAATTAAGGAACCAGAGCACCATCTCTATGACGAAGAACTCGAAATTTCTTTTCTCGACTCCATTGCAAATTGCAAAATTCAAAAGGTCAATAATCTACGGTTCATGCTATAGATTAAATCACTATTACAACAAAATTTCGAATACAAAATAAAATAATAATAATTGTTGTTTAATGTCCAACGCCGACTTAAAAGTGTCAGTTAGAGCATTGAAGCCTGCCTCTCACTTCCATCTTCATGCTCAACCTGAAAAGTGAAGAAATTTAACAAAACATTAATAGTTTATTTACATCATAAACATATGGAACATGAAATCTTTTTTCAGCAAAAATGTTAACAGAAATTCACAAAAAACTAATATAACAAAAGGACATGGAATTAAGAGCTATTTATACCTCAACAATAACTCTTGCTTTCTTCTTCTTCAGCTTGGCTTTAGTCTCATCTTTTTCAAGCCTCTTTCGTGAGACCTCGGAATCCTTCCTGCTTCTCTTACGTTCAGCTGCGTTATCATTGTCATCTACACCAGTAAACCATTCCAAATTATGATACCATACCTCAGGGGTACATTGCATTTTCGTAAATACCAAAAACAAGAACAATTTACACTACAATAGAATTAAAAGACAGAGCGATATCGCAGTCTTAGACGACACATGAAGCCAGTGTTCAAAATATACATAACGCGCGCGCGCACACACACACACACAAAAGGGAGTTAATAGAACTCTACCAGCATTTCCGTTTGCACGCCGGCTTCCATGCATTGCCAAGTCTCCCAAGTCTTCTATATCCATATTCTCCATATCCTCCATATCCTCCTCCTCTTCAAGATCCTCATAACCTTCAACATACTCTCTCTCACCTTCCTGGTCATCACACCAGTGCCGAAAACAAATGACAAAATATCATAAATAACGACCTCTATCAAATAAATTAAAGTGCATCTTTTTATTTCTTTTTGTTGGGGGAGGGATTTTGTAACAGACAGGAAAAAAAATCAATACCTCTTCATCATTAGTTTCAGCTTTTGCAGGTAGTTCTACCATATCAAGAACTTTATTGTATTCTCTCATGGGAACGTTATATATGTCACCATAAACTCCTTTCTCGAGGCGCTCAAGCAGTTCCTTCTCAATATTCTGAAAATAATGCACGAGATTAGTTCACTAGCTGAATGGAAAGGAAAAGATTGAATCACTCCGTCAATCAGTAATGCATAAAGTTTACAAGAACCTTAGCCAAAACCGCAGCCTTCTCGGCCTTTTCTTCTCTCCTTGACTCTCGCTTCTTCTCTTTTCTTGGTACAGTCATTATCTTTTCTCTACAAGACAGCATAGTGTGAAGAGGACTAAGGCCTTAGCAAGAGAGGGAATAGGAAAACATTTTTTTCTTCATTCGGATACTCGGAAAAACATTCACTTAGTTTGCCCATTAAAATGATCATGTACATAAAAGATTTTGTAACGCCCCCAGACCCCGGGCCTGTAGCGCTAAATGAGTCATAAATGGTCCGGTCAACTGCTTAGACCTCCGTCCTCGCTTGGTCTAAAAGGGCTAACCCGAGTTGACAAGGCCTTTATGTCTCACACTTATATGGGGGTGAGAATTCACTTAATTTACCGATATGGGATATCACATTCTCCCCCCCGCTTATAAGGGCGGCGTCCTCGCCAGACGGCGGCCAAGACTTGTCCCGGATCGTCCCTACCAGAGGTAACTAGAGGCCATCCTTACACCGTCTTCTTGTACGGTGCAGCGCATAGTTCCGTCTGATAGTCGGCTCTGATACCATTCTGTAACGCCCCCCAGACCCCGGGCCTGGTAGCGTTAAATGAGTCATAAATGTCCGGTCAACTGCTTAGACCGCCGTCCTCGCTTGGTCTAAAAGGGCTAACCCGAGTTGACAAGGCCTTTATGTCTCACACTTATATGGGGGTGAGCATTCACTTAATTTACCGATGTGGGATATCACAGATTTTGCGCTTAATAATTATATTTCGTATGTTAGTCAGCCCTTTCAATTCGCCCTCTCATCACCTTCTATTTCTCACTGCTCAAAGCTAAAGCCAATTCCCTATCCTGCCTTTTCTTCTAACGCTTCAGTTTGTTACCAAACATGTATGCATACAGCCTTTTAGTCACCATATTACATCTTGCTTACACCCTTGTACCAAACAAAGGCTTTTAGACGAGGTGCAGGACAAAAACATCTCAGGTCAGTCGTAACCATGAAAAAGGTGGGGGGCAGGGAATATGCTATAATATACAGGGATACATCATAAAGTCCCTTAAACATCCAAAACTGTAGCAACTATTACCTAAACAAAATACTGCAACAAAACCATCTTTCAACTGAAACAAATAAGCCCATCTACTATCATCAGTAGAATGTAGCAATCGAATCATGGACATAATTTGAAGAGACGGTGTCATATAACATACAATTCTTTCTTCACATGCATTCTCGACCTATCTCAGTATAAAAGGAAGACAATTCTGCTGAAGGACCAACAAAATGTGGAAAACAACCAGAAGCCAATAGAAGGCAACCACGAGGTATGTACAGTAAAAGTCAAGATTTTTACATTGAAACTAGTACATCAAACATAATTCATGTAAGTCAAAAACCTTAGCAACAAACTACAACGAACAAAGCATAAACCTTTGCCCTGTAACGATCTTACAAATATACCAAAAGAGATTGGTCAGACTAATTACAGGAAATAAAACCAAATGACTAATAGCACAAACCATGAGTAGCAATAATTTTTCTAAACCATAAGAAGCTAAAGACAAACCTAGTTTTCAGGGCAAGCCTTCTCATGCGTATGCGCATCTGAGTCATTTTGGTCAATCTTTGTTTTGTTTTATGAACAAGAAACTTAGGCCAATACATCTGCATACCATTACAGAGAGAACAAAAAGAAAACGGATTCAAAAGTTCAATGTCTCAGATAATTTCAACAAATAAAACCAGTAATAGAAAGAGCAATGGATGCAAGATCAATCAGGATTCAGGAGGCTAATTACCAAATGTTTGTCAATGACTTCAAGAGCTTTTTCATAATTTCTGGGCAATTTAACACGTTCCCATAATTTGTTTGGCATGTGAGCTCTTTCTATAGTTTTCATGTACAAGTAAAACACTCCTGAGAACATAAATCAAATCCTGATACTGTCAGATAACTAAATAATCAAAGCGACATTAAAAAAGTTCAAATATTTTTTAAGGAAACAAATAGAAAAGAAAAGAGAAGATAATAACAGAAAAGAAAGGAAAGGAGAATGAGAGATTGTAAAGTCTACTTATGGATTGGACTTGAGGGAAACGAAAAGAGAGGGAAGAGATTATGAAGTCTATTTTACCAAAAAAATAATGGTTTCCTTATGTTTCCATCTTATTTTCAAAGAAATAAAGGTTGCTAAAATTGTATTGGGTCTTTTCCTTTGGTTTCCCTCTTCCCCTCCATTTCCTTCATAATAAAGTTTACCATACACTCCACAATAAATCCCAACAAATCTTCTCTTTTCTCTTCCTCCCTTTTCTCTTAATCCAAACAGGGGCTTAATGTCAATAGTCCAAAACTATTTGGAGGCTATATATAAATAAATAAATAAATAAATGAACATTTCACTGCTGAATAATGTTATCCATTATGCATACACCAACAAAAGCAAGGAATCAAGTCAATTAAGAACATTTACAAGAAAACAAAGTACCATCATGGTCCCGAATGGTGGCATAGCGACTATTAGCCAGTGGGCAAGAGCTCCGGTTGCAAATTCCAGTAACATTATACGGGTTTCGACAAAAAATACCCGTTTCAATTCTGTTATATAATAAATATAAAAAAAATTTATAAAGTTAGAAACGAAAAGTGTAGCAGACCAATAAATTATCAAAGATCGGTAAAGAAGGAAGCTTACTTCGACATAAAACTGCAGTGGTTGTGCCTGATAACTTGCCATATAACCTCATCGTGTTGCATCTTTTCTGCTCAAATTATAATTTTGAATTTCCAAACAGGAGGGGATTGAGGGTTTGGGGAAAAGCTGGAAGAGGAACAGCTATGTTGTTTATGTAGTGCGGTTTTGAGTTTAGGGTTTTAGGATGGAATCAATTTGTTGCTGCAATTCTAATTCCTCTAGCACTTTTCGTTCGTTATTAATTAGTAGGCACAAACAGACGTTGTCGTTTCATGCCTTTCATCATAAATACAAGAGTAATGATAGAGATTGTGCCACAACGAATAACACAACGGTGATCTATACTGTTAATCATATTAGATTTACATCATTATCAATTTGACTCATTATGATCACATCATTTTCAATTTGACTCATTATGATCAACGGTATAGATCCCGTTGTGTCATTCATTGTGGCACAACCATTGTGCATCTATCATTACTCTAAATACAAAACACTTTCCTTGATGAAAAAAAAAAAAATATATATATATATATATTATTTTTTATTTTTTGATTTGGTTCGGTTCGGTTCTTGTTAGTAATATAAAGAAAACCAAAATTTTTGGTTCGCTTACGGTTATTCTATAAATTATCCGATACTGAATAGAATAAAAAACCAACCATTAACCGAACTGAATATCAAACAAAATAAAAAACCATAACTAAATCATTTATAACCAACTTGTGTGACTAGTTTTGATAACCAAAATATATTATATCTATTTATGGAAAATCGTATACAACCAACCTTTATCCGAACCATTTATAATTGAATAAAAAACAAATAAAAACAAAACCGTTCATAACCGAATAGCTAAATAAAATTTTATTTTCAGTTTTCGGGTAACCAAACCGAACTAAACAATATATTTTGGTTTGATTCAATTCGGTACATAAAACAACGATTAGGTTTCGGTTTTAGGTTTCAAAATAATCAAAATATTTGGTTCGATTTCGGTTACGGTATTAACCGCATCAAATCGAACTGTGTACATCTGTAGCATTCCCTTCCCCACGCAAGATGTTAGCATCCATGTGATTATTTTTTGATTGTAGGTTGGCTAAGGATCAAATTTGATTAAAGAAAGCTTTTATAAAATAAGAGTCAAAGATCCAAAGCAAGTGATAGTGAATACACAAAAGAGCAATTACTGTTACAACTTGTATCAATAGAGTGAAGTCATGTTTTACCAAAATAATAGCGACCTGTTTTTCTCCCACATCGTGAGATGATGCTGCTGTTGCCTTTGATATATTACCCTTGTTTACACCCTCATCTTGTCCCTTCGGGGACATCCGATAAAATTGGAACGATACAGAGAAGATTAGCATGGCCCCTGCGCAAGGATGACACGCACAAATCGAGAAATGGTCCAAATTTTTTTTTTGCCATTTTTTCGTCATCATGTATCTGCAAACTAACATCCGTTTTTCTCGGGTTTTTTTACCATGTGTACGTTCATGAAAAAGTTCAGATTTAGCTCGTATAAGCTTACGTTTATCTGTTTTGCAAACTAACTTCCTTTTTTTTTCTCGAGTTTCCTTTCCATGTGTTCCTTCGTGAAAAAGTTCGGATTTAGCTCGTTATTTGTTTGGCAACGTAGTTTAAACATACATCCCTGGATAAGGCTGCAAACTAACATCCTTTTTTCTCGGCTTTCTTTACCATGTGTTTGTTCATGAAAAGGTTCGGATTTAGCTCGAACAAGCTTACGTTTATCTGTTTGCCGTTTTTTTCGTCATCACGTATCTGCAAACTAACATCCTTTTTTCTCGGGTTTCTTTACCATGTGTCCGTTCATGAAAAAGTTCGGATTTAGCTCGTATAAGCTTACGTTTATCTGTTCTTCAAACGAACATCCTTTTTTTCTTGAGTTTCCTTTCCATGTGTTCGTTCGTGAAAAAGTTCAGATTTAGCTCGTATAAGCTTATGTTTATTTGTTTGGCAACATAGTTTAAACATACATCCCTGGAGAAGGCTACTTCATCTGATTATTGCATTACTACTAACATGTATCCATTATCATCCGCTATACAACAGTTCAAACTTTTTAAAGTCGATTCTTGACTCTAAGAATCAACTTTTAAAATTCGATTCAGTGTGCTATCGGTTCAACTACAGACAAACCATCACAAAAGTGTCAAATTACACCACACTTAATTACTACAGAAATCAAGCAAAGACATTGTGCCATTAGACTTTTGGTAACATTAGGAGGACACTAGTCACTCCAGCAGCAGCAGATTATTCTCCCAATTGATCAAGTTTCATTACATCACTGATGGACGCTTTTTTCATGCAACTTATTGAACGAATTCCTTCACTCCAAGGACGGAGCTACCATTAGGGCTGGGGGGTGCTAAGCCCACCTAGCCCTGTTTTTTTTTTTTAAATTTAAATAGTTACTTATTTGAATTTTAGTTTTAATGCTGTATCTACTTAAGCCCACCTAGTAATTTACTCGAATCAATCCGAGAAAAATTATGATATAACAATAAGTGATTGAATATGATACATTCATCATTACTACACGTATTTTTTTCATTTGGTATAACTATAACTATTAAATATATGCTACACATACACCATAAATTCTCGCAAACAAATTTGGTTAAGTTAGTTTTTGTGAGTGATTTGTTCTTGTGAGTGTTGAGTGACAATTTTTGTTAAATTTCAAACTTAAAAAAAAAGATTGTGATGCAAAGTAAACATTATAAAAATGTCTTTAGAGCATTGAGTGACCTTTTTTTCTCCAAATTTTGAAACTTCAGAAAAAACAGAACAATTACGTCGTAAAGTTATATTATAAAATGTCCAGCCCACCCAGGTAAAGAATCCTGGCTCCGTCCTTGCTTCACTCTGTCTTTTTCCTGCTCCCTCCTGCAATTGCCTCTCCGGTGCCGGCGGCTTTTTGCTGCCGGCGTCAGCTCTTTTTTTCTTTTCTCTGCTTTTTTGTCCTCTGTTGTGGCTCTTGGGGCTTGGTTCAGCGGATCTACTGCTGATTTCTCCTCTTCTCCAGTCTTGGGGTTGCATGCGGTGCCTCCAATGGATCTAAGCTTCTTTGGGTTGTTGTTGTGGTTTGTGGCGGATCTAGAATGTTTCCCTGTATAAATCCAGTATGTTTGTCGTCTTTTTGTGTTTGATGGCTGGCGCGGTTCTATTTTTTCAGGCGGTGGAGTTTTTATGAATGGTGGTGTTGCGGCGGGGTTCCGGCGGCGTATGGCTTTCATAGTCTCACTAAGGCTCCGGGCAATTAGTTGACGATTATGGATGCTGCTTTCTCGGCAGAGGAGCGAGTCTTTCTTTTGTGCTTCTCTCTTCGTTCGGTTGTGGCGGTCTATGGCGGCGGCTTCCCAGTTCGTGGCTATTTTTTTACTTAAGCTTCACTCTTGTTTCTAGTTATTGTTGTTAGCCGTTTAGTGCTTTGTTTCCATTGTTTATTTTCGGGTGAAGTATTTGGCCTCATGGGCTTCTTCACCTCTTTTGTCAAGTTTGGCTCTTTGAGTCTCTTGTGCTTGACAGTCTCTTGTTTGATTTGTTTCTCTTGTTTAGTTTTTAGGTGTTTTCCGGGCGGTGATCCGGCCTTGTCCGGCGTTGTGTTCGGCCTTGTCTTTGTATTTTCCGGCGTTAGTCCGGCCTAATTAAACTTTCGTCTTTCTAGGGAAAAAAATATTAGACTACAAAACATGGTTCAAAGTCTCGGCCGAGTCGGCTCCGACTCGAAGCTTACCAGTACAAAGTTACGGATTCATCTCGATTTAGTTATGAATCGGGTACGTATCGGCCTGACTCGGCAAAACTCGGTCTGACTCGGGAAAAATCGGTCTGACTCGGCCGTCAATCCGATACTACAATGATTTCGACTGGAACACCCTTTTCAGCCGATCAAAAGCAATCTACACCCTTTTCAGCCAGTCTAGCAATCTACACCAGCAACATCTTTTCAAAAAAAAAAAAAAAAAACCAGCAGTAGAGAATCTTACCTCTTTTCATAAGAAATAATAGTACACCCATGAGCCTCTTGAGTGATTGAGTCTTGCCCTCTTTATAAAATAAAATTTACAGAGTAAAAGCACCAACACAAGCCACAACACATCTTTGATTCATTACAACTCCATTTTTTAGTTAAATTTCCTCGATTTCTGATTCAATTTCTGAGTTCTGTTCTGACCAAGAAACAAAACCAAAACCAAATACCCATTTTTTGAGCGCCCCGGCTTGAAATTGAATTGGAGTTGGAGTCTTTTACTTCAATCCTTTGACGCCACCATCTGAGTGACTGAGTCACCGCAGCGACCTGAGTCCTGGGCGATGGCGAGAGGTTGGTTTTTTTCTTTCTTTTTTTTTTCTTTTCATTTTCCTATGGAATCCACCTCAATGAACTGTAAAGTAATTTGCTGATTTGCAAGAATAATAAATATAATATAATAATATTTTATTAAACTGAAATATTACCTTTCAGACCCATATTATATTAAATTTTAGTTTATCAAGCAAACAATTTTTTTTAACGCTTTAACTTTAACTTTAATTTTAATGACTACATTTATAAATAACAATTTTTTGAATGCTATTCTCATGAATCTCAAGATGGTAAACATGTTCACACTAGCCTAAAAACCCGTGCATCATGCACGGGTATGAGAAATTACAAAGTGGTGTGAAAATGAAACAATGTATCACAAAAATAAAACAAAGATAGTACTACAAATTGTATAATTATTCATGAATTTTGCTCCACCATCAAATCTTACATTTATTTCCGTCTAATATAAGTTTTAAAAACATTTGACACCTAGCATGAAAAAAAAGGGAAAATAAAGCACATTTTGGGCCCATGCCTGTCTAAAAAATTAATGTGTAAGGTCACGTTATCATACATCCCTATCCCACATCTACCCTACATCTCATTCACCACCTTACCCACAAAATTGAAAACTATTAATCCCATAATACACGTCATTCCAAATTACCAAAGCAACATTTATTACTTTTTTTTTCTTCTATCTTACTCTAATTTATTATCAATCCAACCACTTTTCATTACTTAACAATTATTGCATTAATGATAGTCAAGGACATTTTCGACATTAACTATCAAATTTATGACATTCAACCACTTTCTTGTCTGTGTGAAAATCATAGGATGACTTATATTTTTTAGAATGGAGGTAGTATTATTTTTCTCTTTTTCAAATTGAGGTATTAATGTAATTATTTATTTTCATTTTCAAAATTAGGTATTAATGTAATTTATTCTATTTTGGAAAGCATTAAATCCGGTATCAACTCATTTTTCTTTTAAAAAAACACATTTTCTATGGAGAGGTTGCGAAATGTGTGCATAATTTCACCAATCAAGTAAATTATTCATTTGTCGCTTGTCAAATTGTGCGGCACCAAAATAAGGTATTAATGAAATTAATTTTTCTTTTTCCAATTGAGGTATTAATGTATTTATTTATTTATTTTCAAATTGAGGCATTAATGCAATTTACATTACATAGGATAGCATTAATTTCAGTCATTAACACATTTTCTTTGAATTCAAAAAAAATCTTTGGTTTCAAATTGAGGTATTAATGTATTTAATTATTTTATTTTCGGTATTAATGCAATTACATAACTTTGGAAAGATGAAATTCGGGTATTAACAAAATTTCTTTGAATTCAAAAAAAAAATCTTTGGGGAGGAAATTGAGGAATTGGATCGGGTTATGGTTCAAAGTCTCGGCCGAGTCGGCTCGACTCGAAGCTTACTAAATACAAAGTTACGGATTCATCTCGATTTAGTTATGAATCGGTGCGTATCGGCCTTGACTCGCAAAACTCGGTCGACTCGGGAAAAATCGGTCCGACTCGGCCGTCAATCCGATACTACAATGATTTCATTGAACACCCTTTTCGACCGATCAAAAGCAATCTACACCCTTTTTCACCCGATCAGCAATCTACACCAAAGAACATCTTTTCAAAAAAAAAAAAAAAAAAAAAAAAACCGCAGCAGAGAATCTTACCTCTTTTCATAAGAAATAATAGTACACCCACGAGCCTCTTGAGTGATTGAGTCTTGCCTCTTTATAAAATAAAATTTACAGAGTAAAAGCACCAACACAAGCCACAACACATCTTTGATTCATTACAACTCCATTTTTAGTTAAATTTCCTCGATTTACGATTCAATTTCTCGAGTTCTGTTACGACCAGAAACAAAACCAAAACCAAATACCCATTTTTGGCGCCCGGCTTGAAATTGAATTGGAGTTGGAGTCTTTACTTCAATCCTTTGACGCCACCATCTGAGTGATCGAGTCACCGCAATGACTGAGTCTGGCGATGGCGAGAGGTTGGTTTTTTCTTTCTTTTTTTTTTTCTTTTCATTTTCCTATGGAATCCACCTCAATGAACTGTAAAGTAATTTGCTGATTTGCAAGAATAATAAATATAATATAATAATATTTTATTAAACTGAAATATTACCTTTCAGACCCATATTATATTAAATTTTAGTTTATCAAGCAAACAATTTTTTTTAACGCTTTAACTTTAACTTTAATTTTAATGACTACATTTATAAATAACAATTTTTGAATGCTATTCTCATGAATCTCAAGATGGTAAACATGTTCACACTAGCCTAAAAACCCGTGCATCATGCACGGGTATGAGAAATTACAAAGTGGTGTGAAAATGAAACAATGTATCACAAAAATAAAACAAAGATAGTACTACAAATTGTATAATTATTCATGAATTTTGCTCCACCATCAAATCTTACATTTATTTCCGTCTAATATAAGTTTTAAAAACATTTGACACCTAGCATGAAAAAAAAGGGAAAATAAAGCACATTTTGGGCCCATGCCTGTCTAAAAAATTAATGTGTAAGGTCACGTTATCATACATCCCTATCCCACATCTACCCTACATCTCATTCACCACCTTACCCACAAAATTGAAAACTATTAATCCCATAATACACGTCATTCCAAATTACCAAAGCAACATTTATTACTTTTTTTTTCTTCTATCTTACCCCTAATTTATTATCAATCCAACCACTTTTCATTACTTAACAATTATTGCATTAATGATAGTCAAGGGACATTTTCGACATTAACTATCAAATTTATGACATTCAACCACTTTCTTAATCTGTGTGAAAATACCTAGGATGACTTATATTTTAGAATGGAGGTAGTATTATTTTTCTCTTTTTCAAATTGAGGTATTAATGTAATTATTTATTTTCATTTTCAAAATTAGGTATTAATGTAATTTATTCTATTTTGGAAAGCATTAAATCCGGGTATCAACTCATTTTTCTTTTAAAAAAAACACATTTTCTATGGAGAGGATTGCGAAATGTGTGCATAATTTCAGTCAATCAAGTAAATTATTCATTTGTCGCTTGTCAAATTTTACGGCACCAAAATAAGGTATTAATGCAATTAATTTTTCTTTTTCCAATTGAGGTATTAATGTATTTATTTATTTATTTTCAAATTGAGGCATTAATGCAATTTACATTACATAGGATAGCATTAATTTCAGTCATTAACACATTTTCTTTGAATTCAAAAAAAATCTTTGGTTTCAAATTGAGGTATTAATGTATTTAATTATTTTATTTTCAATTTGAGGTATTAATGCAATTACATAACTTTGGAAAGATGAAATTCGGGTATTAATAAAATTTCTTTGAATTCAAAAAAAAAAAATCTTTGGGGAGGAAATTGAGGAATTGGATCGGGTTATTAATTATGGGTTTGGGGCGGGTTTGCGGGTAATTGATTTAAAACACCTTCTAAAACATATATAGATATAGATAGGGAATTCCTTGAAGATGTTATATGATGATGCATTTAACTATTTATTCTAGATTTAAAATGTATTTGATGATTTGATGTAAAAACTAAGAGTATCATGTGCTTATTTGGATAACGTGCTTGTGACAGTAAGATATTTTGTTGTATTTAATCAAAAAAAATGATCTTGATGATTGTTTTGGGACATTGTGATGTTGTGTTTACTTATTCATTTTTTTTTTTGAATTTTTTAGATTTTTTTTGAATTTTTTAAAGCATTTTATATAGGAGAAATTAAAACTTGTCTCGCCATGGCGATACTGCGTCGTGACGAGTCGTGCGACTCGAGTTGCTAAGTTACTGAAGTCGGTGACCGAGACCGCGACTTTAAACCATGCTACAAACAGTCCTGAAACTACACAAGTGATATTATAACAAATCTGATTACAACACTGATTTACAAAACTACTCAGATGACTGAAGAAATTGTACTTCAAATCCAGATGATCAGGCTGAATCTCGTTAGGTAGGATGCATCAAGATATTCAGCAAGAGTGTCTTAGAGAAACTAAACAAAGAAACTCGGATTTTTGAAAACGAACTGTGAAAAACAACACCGAGTTTCAATATGCGACAGGTAGGGCCGTAAGTGAACCAAGCCACTCGTACTCGACTCAAAAAGTAGTTTGACTCGATTCATATTTTAGTTTGAACTCGAGTCGAGCTACTCAAATGATTAACCGATCCGAGCTCGATTTTCAAAGTACAATAATCGAGTGGCTCGCGAGTTAATCGAGCTTTATTAAACAATTATATAATTAAATGAATATAAATTTATTATTAAATAACATTTTATATAAACATTAATATTAGTCAAGTCGAGTATTAGACGAGTCGAGTCGAGTACTAGACGAATCGAGCTCGATCTTGTCATATTTTATAAATAAAAAAATGAATTTTAAAAAAAGTACTCAAGCTCACGAGCCGAGTCGAGTTATTTCAAGTACTTGACGAGTTGAGTTCGATCCTACATTTCATTGGCTCGATCGACCTCGAGCTGAGTTTCGAGCCCGAGTATTTTTAGTCGAGTCGAGCTCAAGCCCTGGAGAGCTGAATCTACTAAAAGTCCTTGCTTTTCATTGCCAACACATTAGCTACAGAGCTGAATCTACTAAAAGTCCAGATTAAAGAAACAAGCAAAGCTGACAGAGAACCTTTTGGCAAGTTTGAATGGGAAATGTAACAAAGGATACTAGGACTGGCAACAACACTGGGTAAATTTTATCAGAACTAGCTAGGTATTGCTGAGAGAATGGAATTCACTCATGAACTGATACAGAAGATGAATGATACCAAAAAGAGGGAAGGAAATGAAAAGAAAAGTCAACTTACTGAAACTATTAAGATCAAGGAAAGCAAGGAGCTTGTACATGAACTATTTGACAAATATACTCAACCTGCTGAAGGCAGAGCTACTCTTACTCAAGAGTTATGAGCAGAGTTTGATAAAGTTTTCAAGACAAACAAGAAGAGATTCAGAGATATGAACATAGAATAAGGAATACAATCATTTCTTTGCTGAGAAATTGTATGAAGAGAAACTCAAGGTTTACAATCAAGAATTGAAGAAGAAACTAACTCTTAAGGACAAGGAAGCTGAAATGAAATTAGATTTGGATGAGTTTGAAGAATATTACAAGAGCTGTGATATTGGAACATTCAAGCTGGTAGAATGGAGAAGATGGAAGCAAACAAGTCAAGTTGACTACAAGAATAATTTCTTAATCAGAGATGATAAGGTGTCTGAAGAATTTAGACTACATGACAATGCTATACTACTCCAAAAGAACATATATGCTGCAAAGAAAAAGGCTACTTAGTTTGTATCTATTTTGATTAAATCTTCAAAAGAACCTTTTGTAATTAGCTGAGTTTTCAAACTTAAATTAAATATCTAGTTTTGTTTTGTTTTATCTTTAAGCTTTTCTTTTAACAAGGGTTTTAGCATCATCAAAAAGGGGGAAATTGTTAGAAATAATTTTTTTTTGTTTTGATGATGATTGATCTATTTTTTAACCCCACTGAATGAGTGCCAAGACCAGCTGTTATAGTGCAAAGCTAAAAGATGTCTATAGTTGAATGTATAGGTTCACTAGAGTCTGATTATTGTATTGGTTAAATCAGATAAGCACAGTAATAGAAATCTTATAGATTTTAGTGGAGTCTAGGATTTTTGCTAAAAACCAATCAAGCTAGTTTGGTGAGGTTTCAAACTCAACCGACTTGTTCTAAGTGCGGAGTATTCAAGGCTGGGGGAACAAACTCAGTAATGAAGGCCGAGGGAACAAACTCTGTTTTGAAGACTGGAGGTTGAGGTTTCAGACCCAGTTAATGAAAAACTAAGCCGAGACAATAAAGTTTGAATTCAGGAAAGTCTGTGATGGCTTGGACTGACTTTATAGATCTTGTATTGAAAATATCCATAAGATAATGTGACGAAAGGATCGTAGTTATTATGTTGAATATATGGAGTACTCTAATCTCAAAATCAAAATCAGAAGAAAGAAAGCATCTCAACTGAGAGACTGGATGAAAGCCGAGTTTATGCAAATCAGCTGATTGCTGAGAAATTAAAAACATCAGCACATCTAAGTAAAAGTTAGCAAATCATAATTACTGAAGCAATTTTTGAAAATTGAAGATCAAGCATTCTGATTGGTTGACGGTCTCACATGTCAGGAAGGCACTGACAGCCTGACAGAGATAATGGAATATTCCAAGGAATCCAAGATGACCGTTAGGAATTCAAAAATTGAACGTTGAACACTATAAATAGAGGACTTAGCAACAAGGATCGAACACCTAATACGAAGAGAACGCACAAGAGCACCAAGTCTTGCAAGCGTATTGAAGTTCTGAATATTTGCTAAGTCAATTCTATCATAATTTCTGAGCCTACACTGTATATATTTTGAAAATCTTCAAGTGCACAAGTGTTCAAAAGTTCAATCTAGTATTCAAACACTTGAAGATTCTAAAGCTGAATCACTTTCTTGATTCAACCTTGCTTTGATTCAATCAAATGTTCAAGACTGTGAAGCATCTAGTGAAGGTGTCAAAGACAGTTGTTGCAGTCATTGTAGAAGGATCTGTGACAAGACTTTGTGTGGTGGAGCTGGTGAAGAGGCAATTCAACCCTTCGAGGACCATTGAAGCATTTAGAGAGCGGCAATTCAACCTGTTATCCAAGTGTTTCAATTGTGAATCTAGGATTAGTCAAGGACAATCATTCTAGGACTTTTTGTAACTGTACCTCAAATATTTCTGGTGATTTTCCTCCAACATCACAGGAGAAGAGTGTACGGACATGATCACATCACCTGGAACCACTATAAACTCTTTGTTCTTATTTCTGCATTTACTTTATGCATTTACTTACTGCAATTTACTTTTCGGTATTTACTTTAAGCAACTGCTGACATTCCAAAGCTGATTAACTCACACCAAGCACTCTGCTGAGTTCACCAAACTCAACACAACATACTTCAATAGAACAACAATCTCTTAAAAAGGTTTAATAATTAATCCGCTTCATTTAACTCAGCTGTAGAACTAGTCAGCAGGCTATTAACTCAACATAGTTATTCTACTCTAAGAAGTTTTTAAGTGACAAGTTTATTCACCCCTCTCTATACTTGCCCCAATTCTTTCAAAGGGACCAACATGTGTAGTGTTTATGAATGGTTTGTAAAAGGACGATGAAGATGAAAGGGTTTTTGTTTTTTCGATATGAACTTTTTTATGATGATGAAGATGAGTATGTTATCTGGATTAATTTCCATGTTGTTTTGGATTAAGATTAAGACTTGTGGAAGATATGGATTATTGTTAAATGTTAAGATTATATTAATAAATGACTAAAATGATCAATTAATTTAGCAAAGGACTCGATTAGATTTTTTTTAGAATTGTGGTATACGAAGTATTTTTGTGTCTTTTTTGTGGTGTTTGAAGTAAATAAAAATATTATGGTGGTGTCAAAAGTAATTTAAAGAGTGTCCGGAGTGAGCGTGGTGCCATAAGCAAAAACGTGGTGCCGATAAAATCTGTCTAAATTAATTATAATTATACTAAGGGGCAATGGTCCAAAAGGACAGATATTAGACTTAATTAGACAAATAGGACACACTTAACTTTTCATTGGTTATAATGACATAAAATTAGTACGTACATGAACCAATCTACCCTCAATTAATAATAAAAAAGAGCAGCGCTGATTTAAAAAACAAAAGAGAAAGAAAGCGACGCCTAAATAAAGCAAGCACTGAGAGTTGTTTTTTTTTCTAGTTGCTAAAAAGGTTTTTTTTTTGTGACCACCCCGATGCATTGACCACCGCGATGCACTGACCACCGCGATGCAGTTGTCACCCTGATGCAGTGACCACCGCAATGCATTGACCACCACGATGCACTGACCACCCCGATGCAATGACCACCGCAATACAGTGACCATCGCGATACATTGACCACCCCGATGCATTGACCACCGCGATGCAGTGACCAACCATGATGCGGTGACCAACCGCGATTCAATGACCAACCGTGATTCATTGACCACCGCGATGTAGTGACCAACCCGATGTAGTGACCACCACGATCCATTGACGACCGCGATGCAGTGACCACCCCGATGTATTGACCTTCACGATGCATTGACCATCCCGATGCACTGACCACCGTGATTCATTGACCACCGTGATGCAGGACCACCCTGATGTAGTGACCACCGCGATGCATTGACCACCCCGATGCAGTGACCACCCTCGATGCATTAACCACTGCGATGCGGTGACCACCCCGATGCATATCCACCCTAATGCATTGACCACCGCGATGCATTGCCACCGCGATGCAGTAACATTTGATGATGCGACACCGCGATGAAGCGACATCACGATAAAGCATCACCTCGATGACATTTGATATTTTTCCGACTTAATTGCAAAAAAAATCGATTTCTTTTCTTCATAAAATCGACTTTAAACGGCTATATCTTTTGATATAAAACTATGATCAACATAATTATTTCACCCTAATTCATATTTTTTTCGTCCTCTTTATTCTGTTATCTCATTTTATGAAGTGACCACCGTGATGCAGTGACCACCCCCGATGTATTGACCACCATGATAAGGTGACCACCGCGATGCAATCACCACCGCGATGTTGTGACCACCCCGATGCAGTGACCACCGTGATTCATTGACCACCACGATGAAGTGACCACCACGATTCAGTGCTCACCGTGATGCATTGACCACCACGATGCATTGACATTTGATGATGCGACACCGTGATGGCATTTGATATTTTTCCGACTTAATTTTAGAAAATTGATTTATTTTCTTCATAAAATCAACTTCAAACGCCTATATCTTTTGATATAAAACTACGATCAACATAATTCTTTCACCCTAATGAATACTTTTCGTCCTCTTTATTATGAAATCTCATTTATTAAGTGGCACCTTATGCAATGACACTCAACGACACCAACATTTTGTAAGATATATAGTTTGTTGCATGATTTTTCAAGCGATTACAAGTATGCTTATACAATCAACCAAATCAGTGTTATTCTCCAACATGTAATGTCATGTTTTGAAGAGGAATTCAGGTTTATCTTTGAAGATTGCAATGAACAAGAAATTAAACCTCATGATGATTCATCATCATCATCGTCGTCGTCATCATCATCATCATCATCATCATCATTAGACGCGAAGGATCAACCTGATTCAACCACGACAAATCAGGATCACTGCAATTCATAATAAAAATGGTGCCATGCCGGAAACACAAAATCTTCAATCTCCACCTTTCATTCATTCTTCCATGTCCTTCCCATTTAATTAATCCCAAATTCCCCAATTCATCCAGTTTCATATTCTTCAATATGCCGGAAACATGCCAATACATGTAATAGCATAATATTACATTCATTCATCTATGTCTTTCCTATCTAACAAATAAATTCTAAATTTTTTCATAATCTTTAACACTGCGATGCATAGAACACCGTGATGCAGTGACCACCCCGATGCATTGACCACCCCAATGCAGTGACCACCGCGATGCATTGACCACCCAAATGCAGTGACCACCGCGATGCATTGACCACCGCTATACAGTGACCACCACGATACATTGACCATCGCGATGCAGTGACATTTAATGATGCAACACCACGATGAAGCGACACCGCAATGAAGCAACACCGCGATGACATTTGACATTTTTCCGACTTAATTTCAGAAAATCGATTTCTTTTCTTCATTAAATCGACTTCAAAAGGCTATATCTTTTGATATAAAACTACGATCAACATAATTCCTTCACCTTAATTCATATTTTTTCGTCATCTTTTTTTTGATATCTCATTTTATGAAGTGACACCTTATGCAGTGACACTCAATGACACCGACATTTTATGAAGTGACACACAACGATAAAGAATATTTTATGAAGTGACACCCAATCACACCAACATTTTATTCCAAATCATACTCAAACCCATAATCAAATTCATGTCACTACACCAATTTTCTTCCAAATCAAACTCAAACACACATCCGACTCCATTTCAACTCACCAATTTATCAATCTTTTTGAAACAAACGCCTAGAATCAACTTTGTTTTGAGGGGAAGGGAGGTTATCCTAAAAATATGCATTAAAACAGAAAGGCCAAATCAATTGTAAATTGAAGTAGTAGTCGAAATGATTCTTCTTAACAAGTGTTCTATCCAGAAAAATTATCCAAATAAATGCTATCATAAAAAAGAACAGACATCTAAATTATTCAGCCGCAACTCGAACAAACTTTTCCCAATATTCTGGGCATCAAAAAGTCCTAAAAATGCAGGTGGATGCTCTTTACACCCGCCGAAATTTCTTCCAAAGATTCCAACTTTTTTTTTGGAATTGTAACTATTTTGACTCATAGTTACCGAGATGAGATTAAAAATCCATGGGATTGTTAATACCAAAGAGCTAGTTTGAAGGCTTCTTTGGATACTCCCTCGCTCCAAAGATGGTTGATCTAATCCAAACATTCGTGCTTCCATGTTCAATAGCATGTTGAAAGTCATTGGACATGGCCATTGACAGCTCGAATTGCTCTTTTCTCCATTCCCAGTATCTTGCACAACTCACTTCTGCAGTTTGCCAATGTCCTAAAATTTTCGGGAGTAGAAGTATAATCTAGCATTCCAATAGTCATTAGGCCACAAAACTCTTGTGATGAGTTTTCATTACAAGATGTGTGAAGGCTAATTCAATGCCATGTTAACTTTTCATAATTCCATTACTCTCAGGTTCTTGAGGCAAATGATCTTATTATTTTCAGTTCACTTGGCATCTCAATCATTGTTTCGGTTCGTGGCTTCCGTTGCCCAGACTACAGTTGCTTCTAGTGCAATTGGGAGTTTTTCACTAGTATTTCTGTTTATATTTAGTGGTTTCAGAATACCAATATGTAAGCTTTCTTAGATCTTTTAATCTGATGTATTTGCACACAGCTGAACTTTCATTGAAGAAAAAGCAACTCACAGTTTTCTCCAAAATTGCAGCCTTCATGCCAAAATGGTTACTCTGGGCATTTTGGGTCTCTCCACTTTCATGTGGTGAAATTGGTCTTGCATGTAAGAATTATCATTTAGTTAAAAGATAATTATACGTGGCCCTTAAGTTACTTAAATATTATATTGGTAAATATATTCGATCCTGTTGATTTCTTCCGCTTATTTAGGTACTCTAGATCTATCGTTTTTCTATCATTTCATTCACAAAGGTGGAAAAAGGTATGCATCAATCTCACTTTTAGAACCGGTTTGCACAATTGACTTCATAAAAGTCGAATATCAACTTTTATTCCTAATTTTATTGATGGTCACTATGTCTTTGTTGTAGATGCTTCCCACCAATGCTACGGTTGGACAAGAATGCTTCAGAAGCATGGATTGAACTTTGATGGATATGTTTCTTGGATATCAGTGTCTGCCTGGCGCCCACACCGCTCTACAGACTCTTGCACCAGGTGTAAAACAGACATCCACGCCGTCCATGGCAGATGCAGCCATATCTGGGTGAGCAATGTCCGATACGGTCTTGGTGGTGGAAACTTTGATTTCACTATCACTAACCGAGGCAGCTGCTACTGACTCCTCCGCCATTTACTTTCTTCGGCATTGAACGATTGAGCCCTAACCTTATCTTGTGAAGATGAAGAAGACGACATTTGAAGAAGGGTAATTTAGGAAAGTTAAAAAGGATTTGTCCTTCTAATCAATGTTTCATTTTAGGTGTCCTAAATTTCTAATTAAGTCTCAAAATCAATCTTTATAAGTAAATACCCATTATACTAAATATAATAATAAATGATTAGTTTAGTTTCTGAAAAAACAAAACAACAAATTTTGCCATGTCGTAAGTTATTTCGACAAGGTTCGATTAGTGTGACATGACAATGATATAGGTACATTATAATTAAATAACTTTTAATTAAGGATATTACTAAAAAATTCAAATAACTTAATAAAATCCACACTCTAGTCTTTATTACTTAACATATTACATGATTAATACCACATAGTAGAATACACAAGATGCTTTCTCATGTAGTATATCCACATATCTTATGAATATATTGCACTTAATGTGCAATTTGCACATGCAATAGGTTTACTGACACAAGGATAATATATTCCATAAATCAAATGTCACTTAGAAACTTTTAGAGCTTTAAAACAAAGGAGATGTTGTTTTGAAAATTAATCAACATATTTTAGTGTATCGCAAAATACTCAAGACGCCCCCTCTTGATATACGAAACGTTTTCCATTTTCATTCTCTAACCGCATCATTAATGAAAGTGCTCAAAACTTGCATCACCAACACAAAAAGGTATGGCGCCAACATATCCTCTTGCCAAGGCCCCGTTGCAGTTGAAAATCGTCAATGGGAACCCCATTCCAAAGAATAGATATGGATACCGAGGAGAGACAGAACAAAATTAACTCAATCAAGTTCTCTGAGAAGCCCATCAAACCCAAGATGTGATGAATAAATTCCTAATTCACCCTATCGCATGTGACGGTGTCCGGACATACCATTGTCACGTGTTATTCACAGAATGACCAAGTAATAAATAAGTACAGAGAAACAACAGCATAAAAAAAAGTCAGGCGCCTTGGGCCGAACTGGACTACGGATCAAAACCCCATGTGGGAGGTCCGACCTGCCCTCCCGAACAGACCAACGCAGGACGGATCGGTCATTGCGGAGGTTGGGTGAGCACAGTATGGGCCAAATGGTTTAGGGGGCTTGACGTAGGTCGGCCGGAGCCTTTCTTATCTGAATTATGCATGTGCCTTGTAGTGTGAGGTAATTACATAAAGAATCCTCCCTCATTAAGACTCTGACTCAAATAATCGGATATAACCATGTTTATCCCTTAAATCACAGGATTGACACAACAGAATCCTCAATCCTTAAGGGACAAGTAAACTGGACGAGACGTCCTATATATAAACAATCCCAATGAGCTACGAGAGACTTGATTCCTGAATTATCATAGGATACGTAGGCAATTTGGGATTCATATCTCAGGATCAGTCTAAACACACAAAAAACCATCCCTGTTTTATATTCTTTTGGAGGTATTTGGATCTTGTTAATTGTCTCTAGATAAAACTGACCCGAATAATCAATCAGACGATACCCAATATCGTCAATTGGCGCTAGAAAGAGGGCCTTCTATTCACAATTAGTGCAAGATCAGTAAATTCATCATGCCACCAAAGTATCAAATGAAGGTGAAAGAAGAATCGGGCTAAAACCAGCAATCAGGGTGGTCAGAACGCCGGTGGAGGAGAAGAAGATGATACCTCTACCAATCACGAAGAGGGAGTAGGCAGTTTTAAACGAGGCCCAATAGGCGTTGGTGGATCAGCTTGCAGCCAAGGATGAAACAACCATGCAAGCTGTTATTAAGGCAGCGGCCCCGAATATAGATTTAGGCGGTCCTTCAGAGACTGACACACCGGCAGGTGATAAGCAGGACACACATTCCACCTGGTAGGTGTAGTGCCCGAAAGACAATTAGATAATTGTTTAAGGACATAATTAATAATTCATCTTATTATATGCATGTATGCTTATAATTAAGACACTACTGAAAACCCTAAGTACCTCGTTTATGTAATCACATAACTCAGTGTATGGCTATACACAAGAGGATTGAGTTAGTGAGATTTTGGGTACTCGTTGAGTCACTGACCGACCTTACGGCGGCATACTCAGGGCTTTCTTTGAGATCTGATATAGTAGGTCACACTCTTTATGGATATTTTTGAAATATCTAGGCTAGAAAAGGAAGGTAATCAATGATTAAGGTCCGGGATGTCTGATTCCCGTGTGATGTTCGATTCTTGAAGCTTAATCATTGAGAGAGATTGTCTCAGTTTAACCGTCACCTCTTTGACCTATCCTACGGCGGCACTGAGGTGCGAGGTTAAATCCTTGGAATGGTAGGATAAACTTTCTTTTTGTTTATAATTCCTAAAATAAAAATCTAGTAGTGAAATTTATTTTTTTTAATTTAACTTTCTGTCATTTTATTTACAACTAAATCTCTAGGTTACTAAACTGTTTGTAAAGACTTCATTAAAAATGTGGAAAGTAACAAGTACGTTGTAATTATCAAACAATGCAGTTAATTTTTCAGAAAAGATTTATTCTCTTAAGCCTTTAAAAACTTAAGTGACATAGTATAGGTATGTCACGGGTGTCACTCGTGTTGAACGAGAGATGACCATACTTAGTTTACAAAAGATGACATATGACTATCATATAAAATTCATTTAGTGAATTTAAAAGTGTAATTACACAACAAATTTCTAAATTGAAAAATTGGAAAATCATATCCATAAGGCGTTGCTAGTTAGACGGTATTTGGAACCGATAAACCAGCGGGAGCCTTGGTCTTATGATTTGTTGTTTTTCTGAATCATTAGAAATGTGTAATGGACTGCACAAGAGTTTTTCCATTGGAAAAACAAGAATAAAGCGTTGCTAGTTAGACATTATTTGGAACTGATAAACTAGTGGGAGCTTAGTTCTGGAGATTTTATAATCTTTGAAACATCATGAACACAACATTGCTAGTTAGACAAAGATTTGGAACCCGATAAACTAGTGGGAGCTTAGTCTGGTGATGTTCTAATCTTTAAAAATCATAAATACAAAGTGTTGCTAGTTAGGCGGTATTTGGAACCGATAAACTAGTGGGAGCTTTGGTCTTATGATTTGTCGATTAGAAAAATCGATAGTCCAAGCAAGTAACACTGAACATCCCACAGTTCAAGAGTAGTGTCTACTCGAACGAACTGCTAGTTCAAGACTGTTTCCATTTAAGGAAAGTCAAGAATGGGAAAGAATGTTTATACGTGTAAGTCATCCAAACTAAGTAGTTTTAAGGCTAAACCGGAAAATTAATGAATTGGAAATTAGAGGATATGGAAAGTGATTTCGGATCACTGACCAATGCATCCTTAGCAATTTTCTCAAAAGCTAAGTTCTTTGGAAGAACTAGGTAGCTTTGCATTAAGCGATAAATAAAATAGACAACGAGTGATTATTTACGATAGACTAGTGGGAGTGATACAAGGAAATGAATCTCGGATTCAATTCTTGAGTATCACAGAAAATTCATTTTCTGTTTTCGGATTCGTTGGAACGAACATATTCATTTTCAATAGGATAATTTGTTTGTCTTATTGACGATAAATATAACATTCGTAGCACGAACCCAAGACTCAGACTTTTGTTTGATAAAGTCAGAACCACTAAGAAATGCTGAATAGGTATATGTAACACATCTTAAACACTATAAACGCAAATGGTTTCCGTATTTAGATAAACACTTCTTTATATACTATTAATTAGTGCATATTCCCCAACGACAAGATCTGCAAACTGGCTTAGGGTGATTCCTATCTTCCAGTCAAAGGAACCCTGTCTCAAAGGAACAAAGCATAAGTTTCCTTTCAATCGGGAAAGGGTAATAGATTTAAAGAAGTTACATAGCTTGTTCATATTGACCTTTGGGGTCTTATGAAAGATACAAGCTAGTTGAAGCCTCTGAGTAGTGACATCTTAGTCTGACAACTACTCGAAACTCCGGTAAGTTTATCCAAAATATTAGGAGGAAATCTCTGATTTCACCAGAGTTAGAGTATTCCATACTCAGAAATAGGTTATTGCATAGTCTTTGGGATTGATGATCGGCCTGCCTCCTAGTGGAATGCTTTCATTAAGGGATACACCATAAATTTGCCTTATATAGTTATTGATGTGCTACAATACGCTGCTGAACTCATTTAAGATATTGGTTGCAAAATAACGGTTTACGTTGTAATGAAAAACCGAGAAGTCTACCTAGAAGATGCCTACGCATATGTGGATACAGAGTGAATTCGGTTTACCCCACTTCCGCACATATAGACATTTAGCACTTCGTGCTTGAAGGTAGGACTGGAAATTTTGCATACACGTTCAGGTCGTGAAATATCTTAATGCATTGAGTAAAGGTTGGTTATAAAACTCATAAAATCATAGAATGACGGTGATACTGTCAAACTCGGTCTGATAGAGTCTATAAATAACAACCTTAGATCTTGAAGTATTTGTACTCAAGATGTTACTAACTGATTTGTTCGATCCACATCCAACACCGGCGGTTGGTGATAACACTAATAAAAACTACTAAACTAGATCAAGTATATCAATCCACCCCGAGCGCAGTGGGAGTATGGTTTGTCCATTACCCATTGCAGGGACCTTACGGTCTATAGGGTAGATTGATGACCTATAGTCCTTAAGTGGGTGTTGTGTAGGATCCTGATCATAGAGGTTGGTTTAAAAGTCATAACCCTGTGAATGGAGTTTGATACTCCAGTTCTGTTGAAACTCATGTAGAACCACCTGAGTATTTCAGGCCCAGTGGGAGTAATTGGAACTACACGGAGAAGAGTCAAATGAATAGGAAAGTTCAACTTTAAACGCAAAACTGAGTAATTTAGGGGTGATTCCCTAAAAGGTAAAGAGTTAACCAGGACCGTGATCTCTCTTACCACTCGGTCTTGCATGATTTCGTCGGCGGGAAATAGGGGTGATTCCTAAGAATTCCTTCTTTGAACAACGGAATCAAATTCATTGAAACGAAGGGTTTTAGCTAAGAATAAATAACGGATTCGTTACAAAGCGAGAAAATAGGGGTGATTCCACAAGACATTTTGCGAGACTAACGGTATCTTAATTTATTCAGAAAGAACTTTTTGGCAGGATGCCTGCCATATCTTATATCCTTTGGGGATTAAAGCAAACCTCTAGGTCATTTCAAAGTCATATATTTTAATATGTGGAATTGACCAAAATGTTGATAAGTCTTTCGTAGACTGGGCATCAATATTAGTAAAGTAGTATGTAGATTAGTGTTTGTGAATGGTAACACTGAAACAGTTGGAAACAACGTGGGTGTGTTATCTGATGTCAGAGTCTAACATGCCATCGGGATACATTCTTAAGGATTTGATTCACTCAAATTCTCAAGAATCGATCATTGGCAATCCCATCCATTCACCTGGTTAAGATATTCTTGCATTTATGCAACATTCAACGATGTAGTCTAACGTACCTATCAGGAATGGTTATCTAAACCTGAGGATGAATACGAAATGGGATGTTTAGTGAATCCTCAAGTATCTTCGGGAGAATGAGGAATAATATGCTAGTATATTCAGGTGCAAACTAGAATATAAGTGATAACACTGATTCTGGATTTAGGTCAGATTGAGGATGATCGTTAATTCGATTTCATCCTCAGTGTGGAATCAAAGGCATATTGAAATCATACCACAAGATTAGATGGAAGGGCGACATTTCGATCCCAAAGATTGACCCAAGCCGCCAACCTACCTGATCATTGTACCAAGTCACATGGTATTCGGATTCTAAGTACGCGCTGGGTCACTGACCTACCTTGCGGCGGCACACTCTGGTCGTGCTTGGAAGGATGAAGTACTAAGATGCGCTTGGAGGGTACAGGTTAGAGGGATACGTCTCACTTGTTTTGAGCAAGTGGGAGAATGTTGTAGATATAGATAATAAGGGTGTGCTCTAAAACAATTAATCCACTTGCCTTTCGTGCAAGTGGGAGATTGGTAGGTGTAGTGCCCGAAAGACAATTAGATAATTGTTTAAGGATAGAATTAATAATTCATCTTATTATATGCATGTATGCTTATAATTGAGACACTACTGAAAACCCTAAGTACCTCGTTTATGTAATCACATAACTCAGTGTATGGCTATACACAAGAGGATTGAGTTAGTGAGATGTACTTAAAATTAATTTAGTCCGTAGCATTTATTAATCTGAGTACGGGTCTCAAGATTAATTTGCTAATAATGCACCCAGAACACTTTAGGTGTGACAGTCTTATCCGGACTGTCGGTAATAGGAGTACTAGTGGGGCATTTATATATGATGATAATCATATAGAAATTTGGACCGATTTGATTTGAGTTCTCGATATAATTCCGTGATCGAGAAGTCTTATCTAATCACAAGATGATCATATATGGATTAATCTCAATCTGAGAGTGATCACAGAGGCATTTAACGCTTAGGCGGGGTAGGGTTTGATGTGTTAGTAAGGATCACTTCGTAGTATGTGGTCCAACACTTCTCGTTGGCTCTATTCTAGGATGAGTGAGTAGTCTGTGCTATCACAGATATGGAATACATTCTTTCCCTCGGGAAGTAGACAGACAGTTCCCTTGTTAACCCTAGAAACTGATCGATGGGCCCAGTTCATACTGTATTAGTGGTGAACTAATTGGTCACTAGGGGGTTAATGATAAATAAGAATAAAAGGTTTCGAGAAGGGTTTACGGAGATATCCCGAATCGAAATGAACATCTATGGATGATTTATCCGTATGTAATGATTATATTAGTGGACACCTTATCAACTCGTGGTTGAGTATAAGTTATCTATATTCGAAAGAGTTCAGTTTCGGGTTTATGGTGGTATAATCCCGGAATTAATAGATTGAATATTATTGGTCGGTCTGACGGATAATATTATTTAAATTATTGTAGCTACTGAATAAGGGTCCATGGTCCCCGACGTGGCTCCTAACATAGCATATGTTTTCTCGTTGTTTCACCTCAATTATAATTAAATAGTTGGATTGGACTATTTAATTGATATGTGGATTAATTGTTTAGTTGGACTAGATAATTAAATACATGAAAAAGAAATTTTTCGTGGACTCGGCCCAATGTGTCAAAAAATGCGCATGGACCTTTATTTAGTAGAGGTGGGGCGCATATTGGTTTAATAATTGTCAAGGAATTAGTTTTCTTGAATAATTATTTAATGTGTGATTTATCTTTTATTTGTTAAATGATAATTCATGGAATATTAGATAATAATATGATTTATTCTAATTTGTTGGGATAATTATTTTATTTATCTTTTATTTGGAATAAGGATTTATTCTAATAATTATCTCTTAATTATTTAATCCTTGGGGCTTAAGTTTTACTCTCCTATATAAAGAGAGTTCTCCCAAGCCTTTTGACACAATGAAAAACACGCCATTATTAAGTGTTATAGCTTAGAAATTTCGGCTATAATACTAGGGTTTTGAGTTGGGATAATCCTCGGGATTATTCCGGTAGCATATCGAGGAGGTCCGGCGGCTTGAAACACCATCCACTTGGTGGTGCTTGGAGATACACGTTGGAAGACTTTGGCTTCTCAACTAGGCTTTCATATAGCTCGGTTTGAAGATTGTTCTTGGTGTTTATTCACAATAAACCGGCAAGCAATCTAAACCCCCTCGTAGGTTTAGATCTATTTATTTTATGTATTTTGGTTGACTAGAACTAGATCTATTATACTTTCCGCTGCGTAATCGGGTGGATCTTGATCCATCCGGTGATATTACATCCTACACCACCAACTCCATACGTGGAAAGAAGCAACTTAATCTTCAAATCCAAACTGCAACAAGGGCAGAGCTAGATTCCATATTGGACAGGAGGTCAGACATTTCTCATTCGCATCTCCGTTCGTTGAACAGATCAAAAATTACCCCTGACCTACAGGGTTTAAGGTTCCCAAGATATACTCTTACGATGGATCCAAGTATCCCACCGATCATCTCTTTCAGTACTTAATCATATGAATCTTTGTTGTACACCCGATGAAATGAAGTGCAAAGTTTTTCATACACTACTCACGGGCAGGGCCTGTGAGTGGTTCAGAAAGATACCAGCCAAGTTGAGCTACAACTTCCAGACACTGGGCAGGATGTTCATCAATGCCTTTGTCACCGCCAAACCATTCCAGAGGAACACAACCTACCTCCTCACCCTCAAACAAAAGAAGGACGAGTCCGTACTGCAGTACCTAAAACGCTTTAACGACGAGTCCTGGTAGGTCCGAGACGCAGACAAGCACCTTTTGGAAACTTGCTTCGTAGAAGGACTACAAGAGGGAAGGCTGTATGCTAACCTGAATAGAAAACTCCCCCGTTCGATGAAAGAATACGTAAATGTTGCTTACAAGCATTGTCAGGGGATGAGGCAAATCAGTTGAAAAGTGAGTTAGAAAGAGGTGAATCCATGAAGGATAAGCCTGAAGAAAAATCCAATAAAAATAGAAAGCCGGTCTGGGACAGCATGATGGCGCGCGTCACAGATCAGCTCAGCAAGAAAGGAGCATTGCAAGAAAAAGACTTTATCCCTCTGAACAGGTCACACGAGCAGGTTCTCGCCATTATGGAAAGAAAAGGTTTGGCCCGAACTCCACCTCCAATGAGATGCCCTCCGGAGAAAAGGGACCAGAGTAAGTTTTGTGCATACCACTGAGACGTGGGCCATGATTCAGAGAGCTCCGAAGCACTGTAGAGAGACATTGACGCATCAATCATGGAAGGAAAGTTAGATGAGGTCGTAGATCGGTCTCAAAATCCAGAGCCAAAAGGAAGAAGGGACTTCAAGCGGAGGAATTACAGTTAAGACATGTGTAGACAAGATGATCCACAACGCAAAAGGGACCGATCTCCGGATCCAGATCGGCAGTTCGATAACCATCCGATCAACACGATTAATACCATTTTTGTGGCCCGACCAGCCCGTCTCAGAAAATGGATGAGGGCAGCAGTAGGTCTGCTAGCCTCTCAACATCCAACAAAAGACAGCGATTCTCTGAGGAAGTGACTTATGGCCCCAGGGATTCGCTCCCTCTAGTGATAAACAATGAAGTTTTGGTAATTGAACCGGTAATAATCCAGAATTTAGTAAAGCAGATCTATGTGGACACTGGAATCGCAGTGAAAGTGCTCTACTACTCTGTCCTCCAGGAAACGAAGTTAAAAGATTCTAATCTGACACCTATTTCATCTCCGCTGTTCGGCTTCACCGGACCTCTAGTTCATCCAGTAGGGATGATCAGACTAGCTACCACCTTTGGCAAAGAAACTAAGGGTAGGACCCTCATGGTAATTAAGCTTGATCGGCCTCACTAGGTTTCCAATCTAACCGGCAGAGTACCGGGTCGATTGTAGTCTAGATCGGTGAGAAAGGTCGTATCCACAGAAAGAAATTTCAATTAAGTACCAAAGCGGTCCAAACATCTGGTCTAGGTAAATCTATTAATCAAGAAGCAAGTGTGAACCAACTACAAAGCAACTAATGAAAAGAGAGCTAAAAGTGTGATTAACTAAAACTACTATGACTCGAATAAAGGGAAATGATATGAAATAAGGTGGCTCGGGTGATGTTCCAATGAACTTGATATGAATTCTCGCAACTACTCGGAATCAAGCTTCAACTATGAGTTCTCAACACATTCAAGGTGCAATTCACTATGTTAACGTTAATCGATCTCTCGCATCAACGAACTATAACCAAAAATCTATCTATCGGCTAAGACTAGATTTGAATGAACGGCTAAGCATTAAAGTGCTATGAATTGCCCAATCTAAGATTATGTAACACAAACTCTAGAAATCAATTCTATATCTATATGATTTTACTAAGTGATCATGGTGACTTGTGTCCATGTCAATTCTTACAATTACGCCTCGAATTAACAGTAAGATGATGCAATTAGTCATGAATTAACCACACCCATGAAGATCAATCACCAAGACTTGAACAATTTAAGAACATACAAGACAACCCAACTTGAATCCCAAGCAATTACAAGAAATTTAGCCCAATTTCACATCACCCACGCCACAAAGGTGTTTAGCTACTCATAATTTCAACAAAAACACAAAGCAAAGAAGAAATTAAACTAAATAAAGCCATGAAATGGAAGATTAAGACTAAATTCAGAATAATACCTCAATTAAGAAGGAAATATGAAATTAGCTCAAAGCCCATGGAGATTCACCAAGGAAATGATGAATTCACCATTTTAGATGAAAGCCCATGCTAAATTACACTTCAATTTGGAGTTTTAAGACCAAAGATTCTACTTTTAAGCTAAAGGGATGAAGAAAGTGAAGAGAAAAGTTCATGGGTTTTTCCTAATCTAATTCTAATCTAGAAAATATGAGGTATATCTCTCTCTTAACTGAAATTTCCCTTTTATAGTGCAGCAGGTAGAAGTTACCCTGAGCACAAAAAACATTTTGTCTGATTTTCTGGGGTGTCAGGAGTGGGCTTGCAGCAGGTAGAAGTGCTTCTGACCATCCTGGATTTGACTGAGAGCTCAGAACCAGGCCTACAAGGGGTAGCGTGGGCCTGCCTTTAACGATCCTAAAAAACTGACTGTAAGTACTTCTGCTTTGGGTAGAATCGATCCTAAAGTGCCATAATCACCAAACTTGATTCCAACACAACTCTTTTGAGATGCAAAAATAATTTTCCTAGGTTATCGTGTACCCCGTGTGTGCAACAAATATGTCCACATTTTACGATAAAAATTGAGACATTCTAATGTGTGCAATGTGGAACCACGAGTGATGAAATAAGCGTGATTAGGCATCTAAAAGATCAACTTCCATCCCGAAATGCTATAAAAATATGGTGAAAAATGTGTGAAATGCATAGGAGTGTTGACTCACATCACATGGTGAACTATGTTGTGGTCAAGGCCTTATTTGCGTATATCATTATAATGGGCCGGCCAGACATGATCGACCTCCGAGCCGTGATCTCGCCAGCTCATATCAGCTTGAAATTCCCTATTGTTGACGGTTCAGAAGAAATGAAAGGGGACGTGGAAGCAGCCATGAGTTGATGCACAGCCACGGTTAATGGAAAAATGCTAGTACAACAAGTTTTTATTGAGGAATTGCTTCCAAAAGATGAAGAAACTTGGTCCTCATAAGACAAAGTTGAGGAAGTCAGCCTTTGGGAGAATCAGACTTAACAGTAAAGATCGGAAACTGGGTCCCAGATTAGCATTAAAAGCTGCTCATCGACTTGCTTAGGGAATTCAGAGATGCATTTGCATGGAAGACCGAAGATATTCTAGGTATGTCCCCGGACTTAGCTTTACACAGATTAAATGTAGATCCGAGCAGGAAGCCTGTTCGGAAAAAGAAAAGACACTTCGCTCAGGAGCGAATTGCCGCAATTGAGAAGGAAGTAACAATGTTACTTCAAGCGGACATCATCGGGGAAGTTGTGTATCCAGACTGGTTGGAAAACTCAGTCTTAGTCAAGAAACCAGATGGAAGCTGGAGGATGTGTGTGGACTTCACCGACCTCAACAAAGCACGTCCTAAGGATTTTTACGCCTTTCCGAAGATTAATAGGATTGTAGATTCTATAGTGGATTTTGAAGTGTTTGCTTTTCTAGATGCATATAAGGGTTATCACCAGTTCACTATGGACCATGAAGATGCATAGAAAACTTCATTTACCACGGAGTTTGGAACATTTTGTTACATCACTATGCACTTTGACCTCAAAAATGCGGGTGCAACATATCTTAGGACAGTAAACAAAATCTTCAAGTCGCAGATCGGCATGTGCATGGAAGTTTAGGTAGAAGACCTCCTAATCAAGAGCAGGACTCTTAATCAATATTTACTTGATGTTAGGGAAGTCTTTGGGGTACTCAGGCAGACCCAGACGAATCTCACCCGAAGAAATATACATTTGGGGTTAGATCGGGCAAATTCCTAGGTTACATGATCTCTAAAAAAGGAATAAAAGCCAATCCAGATAAGATAGATGCCATGAGAACTATGCCTCCACCCAGAAGCATCAAAGAAGTTTAAAGGCTGACAAGGCGAATGGCCGGCCTAAATATATTTCTATCCAGATTGGTACAACGCGACTTTCCATTTTTTAAGACTTTAAGGAAGGCAGCTCCGTTCCAATGAGATGAAGAATGCCAACAAGCTTTTGAAGAACTAAAAACCTACCTCGCCGAGCTGCCAACTCTGACTTCTCCTCTGGAAGGAGATACATTATTGGTTTATTTATCAGTCATCGTAGCCGCCATCAACGCAGTTTTGGCCAAAGAAAAAGACAACACACACCATCCTATCTTTTATGTAAGCAAAGCACTTCACGGAGCCGAGGTCCGTATTCTAATGTGGAGAAGTTGGCACTGGCATGCTTCAAGAAAGTTGAGGCCTTACTTTCAATCTCATCGGATAGTTGTGGTCACTGATCAACCACTTCGGCAAGTTTTGGCTCGACCTGACACTTCAGGCCGACTAGAGAAATGAGTAGTAGAGCTGGAAGAGTACGACATAGATTTCCGCCCCCAGACTACAATTAAAACCCAGGCCTTAGCGGACTTTTTGGCCAAAGGGACGACCATTACAGTCAACCAAGATCAGCTGAGTGGCACCTCAGCACTGTGGTCGTTGTACGTTGATGGACCTTCATCAAAGAAGGAGCAGGGGCAGGTCTCCTACTTATTAGTCCCAAAGGAGAAGAGTTTCCTTACTCATTATGATTTAGCTTTCAAGCCACCAATAACGAATTGGAATATAAGGCACTATTTATAGAACTCAACTTAGCAGCTAAGCTTAGAGCGCAAAATTTGCAAGTATATAGTGATTCATATTTGGTGGTTAACCATGTCAAGGGAGAGTGTGAAGCTAGAGAAGAACCGATGAAAAAATATATGGATGTCGTTCAGACGTTGCTAAAGGGTTTTAATAGTGTTCAGATCGAGCGGATCTCCCGATCTCAGAACAAGCGAGCGGATGCACTCTCAAAGTTGGCATCAAATTTCTTATCCGATAAGAAGGTTTTAGCTGAGCTCTTGAAAGAATGGAGTTACGATATGTAAGATGTCCAACCTATCACCCATAAAGGCACGTGGATGGACTCCATCATTACCTACCTAAAGGATGGGATCCTCGCCGTAGACCGAACTCAGGCAAAAAAGATGAATTTTCAAGCAGCCAGGTATTCTCTTTTCAATAATGTTCTCTACAGGAAATGTTACATAGAACCATGGCTTAGGTGTGCAATAGAGGATGAAAGAGATTATCTTCTCCATGAAATCCATCATTTAATATGTGGTACTCATGCTAGAGCTCGGACTCTGGCCCGTAAATACCGTTTGTTTGGCTATTATTGGCCAACCATGCAGAAAGATGCTAAAGAGCTGGTAAAAAATGTAGATCGTGCCAGGTTCATGATAATTTATCACATCAAGCTTCCCAATCCATGGTTCCTGCTGTGTCTCCATGGCTTTTGATCAATGAGGAGTCGATCTAGTCTTCTCCGAGCTCCAGGAAACCTCAAATTTTTAGTCGTAGCCTATGTTGCACGGACACGGACACGGCGCACGACACGGACACGGCGACACGGCAACTTTAAAAAATATAGGACACGACACGCCGGGGACACGTAGTGTATATATATATATATATATATATATATATATATATATATATATATATATATATATATATATATATATATATATATATATACTAGTAAAATGGGGCTCCGTGCAACGCACGAAAGTGCCCATGCTAGATGTATGTATTTATGAGGTGGTATTTAACAGAAAGCAAAACAATATGTAGTTAAATTGGAATCGGATACATCCTAAGCACAACACAGATGATAAGATTAAATTAAGGGGAATACGTAGATTTTATACATAATCTTCCTGTTTCAATTTCTTATCTTGTCTTGAAACAAGAAGGGAAAAGATTCAAAATAGTTCACCGTGCACGTAACATGATATTAGTGACCATTAGTTTTCTTTTGCAACAGAACCAACTAATGGCTTCTAATAAGGCATGCTACTGTCCCAGAAGCAAAAGTTTAAACACAAAAGAGTTGATTAAATACAACACAAACATAGTAGCTAATAATGCAGCAGAAGAAAGCATAGAAATCAATTCTGCTTCAGCTTTCCTTTAGTCTTCTTAACAGGGCTCTCAACAGAGCCTGAACTTTCAGCCATGGTTTTCATCAGAGTGTCATCCTCAATAGGTTCAATCTTGACAGTAGCTGTAGCCCTTGGAACATCAGTGAAAGAGAGAACTCGCTTACAACCAGCTGGAGATGCACCATCAGTAACTGTTTCCTGTGAAGAAGCAGAAATCTCTGCAATCAACTTTTTTTGTTGATGGTGTGAAAAACTGAACATCAGCTTCATCATCTTTAGTTAGATCAACAACATCTTTCTCATTTATTGTGCTTGTTGTTGTAGTCTCTCTTGTTGATTCATGCGAAACCTGCAGAGCTATAGGGAACACGTCTCCGTAGCGATAAATCTTCACAAGTGGATACTTCCTTGTCACAGCACCTCGAACCAGCTTGTCAAAATACTTAATGTAACACACAACATGTTTATTCTCCAAAGCTGCTTCCAACTGATTAACTACTAAATGTCCCTGTTAAATAATTCAAAGAGTAGAAGACATTAACAAACCTTGAGAATATATGAAAGATGATGACAGTGAACAAAAAAATGATTAAGGGAGGGTATAATATCACATACATAATGATTGAGCTGCAAGGTTACTGTTTGTGGACATAGGATTATAAAGAATGTCAATAAAAAAAAACCAACAGAGGGCAGAACAAGCTTCATTGTATAATGGGAGGAAGATAAATATCGTTATATATAAGCTCAATATAAAATGAAATGGATCCCCTGCTAAATAGCTTCTAGAGATCCTCTTTTTTTAGACAACACGATAGATAGATTATGATGCCAACTCAAAATTTTTTACTATAGAAATACCTGTTCTTCAGCCTCTTTTAGCTGCAATGCAGTGAATGGTATCAGCTTTTCTGCATCGGGCGAGTAAATTTCAGCGCATGCTATACCGGAATCATCAGTAATGAAGACACCAATGTGGCACCTAATGAGTAACATATCTTATTAGCATGCTTGTTCATACCCCAAAAAAAACGTAATGCAAACAAATCCTCACTTTATGTTAGCAGAATTTGGTGCATCACAAGAGGTACAACGGGCTTCCTCTTGCTGGCCAGCCCTCAACGCTTTCTGACAATTCTTGCAAGCCATATACCAAAATTTGTCTTGTCCTGGCAGAAGTTTTAACTTACCGGTGATCCAAGCAGTCTTGATCTGTATTAAATAAAAAAAGATCAATGATGAGCTAAGCAGGCTAAAAAACAAAAGCGCAGAAAACGTAAGCACGTTTAAAAAAAAAACAAGCAGAATTACAGTTTCCAGGCTAGCCATTGCAGCCGCTATAGGTATGATATCTGCAGCAGCTGGTTTGGAAAGTAGCAAATCCGTATCATAGTAAGCTAGCATGGAAACCAGTTGATCAACATCTTTTTTTTTCAAAGCATACCTGTTTTTTTTCAGAGATGAGAAAAACCACACACATGTACCCTGTGAGTAAAATGTAAGATATTCCTTTGTATGAAGAGAACAAGCAAGCCTTAGTTTCTAATGTATTGGTGCCACAATAGAAGGGACTATCACATAAGCATTAATTTTCAAAATTACCATTCTTTCAAAGCCGGAGCCTCTGGAATCAAAGCTTCTTTCAGAAACACGCTATTTAACCGTGACGATAAAGACAGACCTTGCGAACAACAGCATGTCAGTTAAGGGGTAAACTAACAGCCTTTCAAATAAGCTAATTTTTTTTAAGCATGTATCCATTACAATCTAGAACATACCATTATATGTTGTGGCCTTTATGTTCATACCAACAAACAATATAGCTTCAGGAAGATCTTCAGATAAACTATCCCCATACTCGTTAATTTTTTCTTTCCACAGTCTCATTATCATAGGATTGCTCCTAATGAGAATGAAAAATATAAACATGACATAAGGGTAAGAAAACATTAAATATGCTAACAACAAGATTTTAGCTGCACATACTCGGTATCCACGACAACGAAGTCCTTCGCAATCAAATCACGACCATACACATCCTGACCTACTTTCTTCTCTGGAAAAGTTTTAACAATTAAACCCTTGATATCTATAAAAGAAACATAGAAACACAATCAGTTTAAATTTTTTATTTAGTCAATCTTTATGGTTTAGGGGAAAGAGGAAATAATAACCACATACTTGGGGTCTCGAGATCTGCACATCGGAACATTTCCGAGAATCGCTTGAACTGGAAATCGTAAGGAATACATGGTGGAACAGATTCATCCAATGGCTGTATCATTGATGTGCTGTATACAGTCCAGGAGAATTCGTAATCACCAATCTGATAGCCAGGATTCACTACCTTGACGAAGACATTTGATATGTAATACCGCTTATACGGTAGAAGAGTCGACTCAAGGTACGCAACATCTGTCCCGTAACATACAACTGAGACGAAGGTTCCCTAAGTATAAAAAGCACACAAACATACTGTCAGTGATTGAAGGGAAAAGCATTATTTACACCACAGCTTGCATTTTATTAATATTAACATGTTCAACTCTTATTGAAACACTCTTAAAGCTAAAATTTGAAATTACCACTGTATCCACAAACAAGTAGCCTCTGTTTTGTGTAGGATTTGTTAAGGACCTACTGGTGCCACTTTTTTTCTCTCTAAAACCTGAATCAACACTTTCCAGTTCTGGCTTCGTGGGGTTACGTCTTTAATGTGACAGATCTGTCTCTCCCTTTGCTATGAATATCGACATGAGAAACAATCAAATTTTTTTACGGAAGACACGAAGCAGAATTATCAAATAGAAGCACAGATATTAATTGTTAATATAGCCAGGTTGCAACTATTTGTTATACACAGCAGAGAGCACGCAGGTTTAATGTACAGACAACACAACAAAGAATGTAAGTTTAGATGGAAAGTACTTCTTTGTAAACTACATTCCTTGCTTTCTTAGTCGAGTTTTGTTCGAAGTATGATGGGCTAAGTAAGACACGCACAGCTTCAGCTTTTTTTGCTCTAGACAAAGCAACATATAGCTGTCCGTGTGAGAACACCTGTTCTTTCAAATATATTCCAACAAAATCTAATGTTTGCCCTTGGGATTTATTAATTGTCATTGTGAAGCATAAGCGTATTGGAAACTGTATGCGTCTATAAGGAACCGGATAATATTCTTCGTTAGGCGGTTCCAACGGGATTCTATGTATAAACACTTGTTTACCCTTAAAATCCCCGGTCGCAATTTCAGCTCTGATAACATTTCTAGTTATTTCTCTGCATAATAACCGTGTTCCATTACAAAGAGCTTCAGGTGGATCTAAATTTCTTAATAAAATGATTGGGCAATTTACCTTTAATATTAACTTATGGGGGGGCAATCCATTAGGTGTTAAACTATTTATAATATCTTCATACTGAGCCTGGTCTGGTGAATTTGGAGTCTCATCATAGCTTAAATATTCAATTTCATCTCCCGGGATTTTTTTTAACAGTTCGTTGATTTCATCTACAAATTCATTTTTAGTTGTTAGAATAGCTCTATTAATAGAAACATTTATATCAGCAACAGGAGAAGATATGTCAGGGAAAACAACACTTATCAGTCTATCTATCCCATTGTTATCCTCTTTTGTATCAATCAGAATTTCTTCTGGTAACTCTAAATTCTCAGAATCTTCATTCTGGTGTGTACCATCACCTACTGCTAAAAGAAAAGCTGTGAACTTAGGATCCAACCTAGCTCTCATGTTTTCGGTAAGTTTGTGAACTTGAAGTTGTGGCCAAACATAAGATTTTATAAGTGATGCATTTATTGTTTCTATTTTTGTTCCTCTAGTAACTACAGGTAAGGTCTGTCGGAAGTCCCCGCCTAGAACTACAACCTTACCGCCAAATATTGTTTCTGAATCCATAAGGTCTCGTAAGAGGTCATCCAAAGCCTCGATCGCTCTTTTTTTGGACATAGGAGCCTCATCCCATATTATCAACCTAGATTCTTTTATTAATCTTGCAAGTGAACTTTGTTTATTAACGCGGCAGGTCGCATTGGCAGCCAAATCAATCGGAATCTTGAACCTAGAGTGCGCAGTTCTACCACCTGGTAGCAAGGACGCTGCAATACCAGAGGTTGCTGTAGCCAAAGCTGTGAACCCTCTGGACCTAACATCTGCTAGCAAAGCTCTGTATAAGAATGTTTTACCTATACCACCAGGACCATCTATAAAGAATGCCCCTGAATCGTTACTGTATATTTTAGCAATTATAGCGTCAAAAGCTTTTTTCTGTTTTTCGTTTAATTTCTCTTGAGATAGTAAATCAACATCCGAAACAACAATATTTTTTTTTTTGCCTTTAGCTCTCTAGTTAGGTCTTCTTTATCATTAAAGCATTTATTCTGCGGCACAATACCATACATGTTGATATTTTTCCCCACCGACAAAAGAAATGAGTTGATCTGTTTTAATGCTAATTGTTTGCTTTCTTCTACCTGTAAGCCTAATCGCTTAGTAAAATCTTCTATCATTTCATTATGAAATTTAAGCCACAAACTTTTAGGTTCATTAGGGCAAGAATATACCAGCAAAGTAGCAAACAACCTGCGTAACTCATACGGCATCCGAAAGCTGCATGCTTCTTCTGTAAGCCTGACTCTTGGTCATTATCGACTTTCAACGAGCCTCATTTGCAAAGCGACTTCATGATAAGTAGGAAATAGTACATTATTGAATGTTCTTAGGTCTTCAAAAGATTTTGGACAATGCACTTTTATCAATAAAAGCCTTAGATAATAACGCTCGCCTTCAGCAGGCTGAGCAACAACGACTCTTCCTACAGAGTTTCCCTTTTGCCTTAGCTTCCACATTTTTTTATCAGGAAGCCAAACAAAGTGGCCAGGAAACTCATTGTACGTGCAATTTAACCGTTGTGCATCTCTATTTGTTCTATTAGCAGTAAAATACTCTGTCAACAAAGTCTTCCTAGAGAATGGATTACTTAAAACATCAACTATTTTTTTTTCTTGTTAAACATGATAGGCTGATGATTTTCTAGATGAAGCTGCAAATGGATCACTGCAGGTTTCAATTCACCCATTGGCATCCGGTAAATCCGCCAAAGGGCTTCCGGGGCGGAAATCCACCTAGCAGAAACATATTCTTTAATCTCGTCTACAACCTCACCTATATTTCCATTGCTTACGTTAAACATAACACGATCATTACCTTTGCATATATATTTATATATATATTTAACTGCTTTTATCGTAGAGCATATCTCAACATTAAGATGGCAGTCGTATTTAGCTAACAGGTACGCATTGTATGGTACGACCCACCTGTTATCTAACATAACACCACTAACCTTAATTTTCTTATTATCACATCTTCTCATGTATGTTGGGTATGCATCTGATCCTATAACAGTTTCTGAACAATATTCTTTAGGGAAAAAATTCCTACAGGTTCCGTCTTTCTGCATACAAACGTTACTGGGGTTTGCAGGACCACACGGACCATGCAACATATGGTTCACAACCAATGTATACAAGTGAGGGTATTTTATGCGGTCCGGCAATTCAGCTGAAACTATCTTATCAAATTATTCAGGTTTGAATAGCTTAAACTGTGACTTTAAAATCAGTAGGAAATGAGCATATGGCAGGCCTCTTTTTTGAAATTCAATAACATATGTAAAGGCATCAACCTCCCCAAAAATGTAATTTTTAAAAAGATCAATTTTTAGTTCTTCAAGCCGTGAATGGAAAGCTCTAATAGCTAGATCAGGCCTATCTTGAGGTTCTTCGTGTGGCAGTAAATTACCTTTAATATCAGGCCAATTTGGATTGCATGTCATGGTTAAAAAAAGATCCGGTTTCCCGAATTTTTGCACTAAAGTCATAGCATCTAAATACTTTCTTTTCATATACCTTGGACCTCCCACAAACGCGGCAGGTAAAACAACACGGTGTCCAATCTGACCACAGTCATTCTCACCATTAGCCACCACGTCAGCTCTTCCTTGTAAAAACTCACTACGAATGTTTTTTTGTTGAGAACTATAATAATCTAATCTCTGTGTTTCCATCTTAACGAACATATCAACAGCAAATTGCTGTAGCAACCTACCGAAATGCAATAGCTGCGAATCATCATTGTCCCTAATTTGGAATTTATAAGCATAGTATTCCCTTATAGACACATTATTTGGATTATCATTCATACAGGCTAAATTTTCTTCTTCCTGTTGCAAAAAGCGTCGACGGTATGAGCATTTTGTGGATCTAATAATCGCGGATCATCAGATGTTCGTTTTCTTTTATTCCTACCTGCCTTAATACCCCTTTTGGGAATTCCTTGGTGCCAACCAACGTCACCAAATGGAAAAATTAGCGGGTACTGTAATGGGTCAAAGCACCCATAATAATAATGTATTGTTCGGGACTGACCACTATGAGTGTACACATTAATGTTTCTAACAGCGTTTTCTTCGTTGCTTTGAGGGTCTGCAATTATAGCTGCCACTTGAGGCACCGTAGGTTTGTTGTATACTCTTTGATCTAGTGTTGGATTACAATATAAGATTATTTCTCGTTCTTCAAGGTTCTTGTAGAATCTTAGACTTCTAAAGAAACGAGCATATGGATTGGCAGATAGGAGAAGCAACAATTTCTGCAAAACTATTTCTACAAGCTTAGGACATTCCTTCATTCTGTTATCTATCTCATAGGCTGTATCATGAAAGTAAAACTGCAGGTTTCTATGCCCTTTAGCCTCGTTGTCTAGATCATTAATAAAATGATACATTTGACCCTGAACCCTAAACGTGTATATACCTCTGTTTCGCTTTGCTAAATCCTTGTCATACTTAACCCCAAGAGAAGTGAACGCTAGATGATTATTGTATGTCCTTATACATGTTTTAAACTGCATACACTCTTCATCAGTTCCATTAAGTAAGTTTTTTAATGCCGTTGGTACTGTATTTGTTGCCAGGGCAACATCACCAGCAGAACAACAGAAATTTGATGTTTCATGTACAAATTTTGTAGCTTTACAATACGAGCACGGAGGTACTTTTCTTAATGTAATTGACTGATCAGGTATACATTCAAGCAAGCGTCTTCCTTTAAACCTGCATTTTTTCATATAATCTACAGGCGAAGGATCTTCCAAACGGAGTATTTCATGTGTTAAACCTGATCCATCAGAATTTAGAATCAAGCCAGCGGCTCGTTTTAATTTTTTTTTGCCATCGAATAATTGCCAACCGTCGATATTCATTAGATGCATTAGAAGTTGAACCACAAATACCTATTTTATATTGTTTAGTGTTAAGATCATCCACATAGCTAGGTTCAGCAACCACACCAAAGGACGGCTCATCTATGGAAGTCAACATGCTATCGTGCATGACACAATTTAAAGCCTAAGTTGTTCAGATCAAGGTCCTAAATATGTACGTAATCTTAGGGTGTTCCGACGACGACAATCTGAAGCCTAACTGTCCTAACTATTTGGTGCTGAAGAGACACTAATCACAAAGAGCATAACAGAAACCAAAAGAAATAAGCAGGCAGGAAGGGAAGGAGAGGAAAAGAAGAAACATGAGTTAAAAAACAAGTACCGGTTGCGCAGCCATTGCATTTGAGAAGGAGCTTGTTCTTCAACCAAGGTAATGATCTTATACAAATCGAAGCTAACAACAAAGCTGCAGCAAGCAAGCAAAGTGAAAGTTAGCATCAACACATCATTGTTTTTTTTTGTGCAGTTTGTACCATTAAAATTTAATTACACAACGAATATAATACCATATATCTAACAACAACTAATGCAGGCATTCAATATTTTCCATTAATAGGCATTGGTGATGCATACCCACATCTCAACCCATACCAAAAGAAAACAAAGACTAAAGCACACACAATTCTACAAAGGCCTTAGTGACTGCACCTTAAAACAGAACATTTGGAACAACACACTACCTCTGCATAGCTGGAACAGCCCAAAGTTTTTGTTGATGGAACAATAAACTAAAAGCCAAAAAAGAAAGGAAAAGAACACATCACAACTGTTAAAGGCATGTTCTTTGTTGATTGTACAGCCACCACGCCAGCTATTCCCAACCCAACAAGCCTTTTAAAAGCGAAAGAAGAAGACAAACACACACGTAAAATACTAAAATTTCGATCCTGGTAACAACACACACACAAACACAGATCAAGCCTTCGATTTCTGAAGACCACATCACGCGCAACAATCTATTAATAAATACAACATGCATTTTTAGTTTTATCCCTCTACACCGCAACACACATAACAACAAAACTTGAACTCTAACAAAACATGCAGCACGAACGGCACCAAGCTCAGATCGAACAACCAAACTTTAATTAGAGAAATCGGAAACCCTATTACTCTATTGAATCACCAAAATCCAAAAGCATGCACAGTAAACAACAGAAATAAAAACCATAATTTTCCCGTCTAAATACGGAGCACAAAGTAGCTAGCATTCGCAAAAAGGCCAACAGAAGTGGGAAAGAAAAACCAGACCAAGATCTCTTATTTTTACCTGTTGAAGAGGCCGGACAGTGAAGAATAGAGCTATAGTTCGTCCCTAAATAACCAAAATTTGGGGCGATGGTGTAGCTTTTCACTTTGATTTGGCGATTGACAGCAAAAACACATCACCAACGTCAGGTTGAATGCACCCGGACGAAATCCCACCCTCCATCTCTCTCCACCACTTGCAGCAGACATCTGATTGAAAAGGGTTCAGAAGAGAATACGGCGGCGAAGACCATACGGGACGACCACAGCCACAAGGATGCTTTGGGAGAACCACCAGTGCAATGATGACGATGAAGAACCGGGTCGCAAAGGAGAAGACCGAAATAATAAGAAAACTTTCCCTTCTTTTGTTTGTTTTATTTATATTCAGGTTAATATATTTCAGGTTACTTTTCCCCACAAACCGACGCAAACAAACAAATGATTTCTTATATATAAATATATATAACCACACTAAACTAATACTAAAATAAACAACAAAAAACAATAGATTAGAAGGGAGCTCAAAGGCTGCCACATATTGTAAAATAATGGACGGCAAGTATTGTAAATGCTAAAACATATAAAATATGTAAACTTCTAAAACATATAAAATATGTAAACTTGTATACCTTTTAAAAGGTTTTTGAATTTGAGGAATGAAAGTTGAAGATACAAATGTTGTGAAAGAACTCTCGTCTTTGGATTTGCTTAATATATAATTAAAGTTTGCTTTGTATCTACTCTGCTGAGACAATTGCAGAAGATAGAAACTCTGAAAGTGGAAAATGTAAAAATGTATTCTGAGAGTCTGAGGAGTCTACCCCCTCTGTCCTCTCCCCCCTTTCTATTTATATTGCAGATAGAATAATTGCAATGGTGTAATAATGTAAAGTCCTCTTTGCTTTTGTGAGTGGTGTCTCCCATAATGGTATGGATGAGGTGTAATAATGTAAAGTTCTCTTTGCTTTTGTGAGTGGTGTCCCCCATAATGGTATGGATGAGCTGTTTTGTTGTCGCCTTGTGTGAAATGATACCCATTATTTTTGAGTGGTGTCTTGTCTTGTCTTGAGTGGTGTCTTGTCTTGTCTGCCATTGTATAGTGGAAGACCTTTGCTAACTCGTCTTTTGTCGTTTTGTGACGCCTTTAATTTTAGTGATGTCGTGTCATGTCTGCCATGTTGATTTTTGCTAAGCTGTCTGTTGTCATCTTCTGTGAAGTATTGTAGTGTAGTCTTTGCAGAGTCTTGAATAACTGTGTGTATTTCTTACGTACAATATGTATGTATTTGTACATATCTGTGTTTGTGTATATATATATATATATATATATATATATATATATATATATATATATGTATGTATAATTTTTTGTAGTGATGTGTGTGTTCATATATATGTGTGTGTATAATATATTAGTGTATATTTGTGTATTAGGTGAAGAAGTTTGTGTGCAGGTGAGTGTTTGTGAGTAAGTAAATTGCAGGTAACTCCTTTGTCCTTTAGTATTTGTTTTTATTTTTTTATTTTATGGTATTGGTAAATAATCTTCGTCTTCTTCGTCAATGTTGACAGATGCAGTGGAGCTGATAGGTGATGTTTGTGAAGTAGAAGCATATCGGGATAGGATTTGCTGTAATTCCTCATCTGTTTTTGAAGCAGCTAATAGTGCGGCCATTTGTGCTTTTCGTTCTGAGAATTTTGTAGGCGCAGTAGGTTGTATTTGAGAATGCTGAGTGTTTTGTAGTGTTTGTAACCATTTTTCCATGTTTGTTGGTAGTAAACTTTGAATAATGTTGCACTTTTCCCACCATCTTACCCTAAATCTTCTTCGGATAAGTTGCATAGGATGATCAGAATAGTCTAAATACCAGTTCACAATCCATGGGAGATAGAATTTTGTACATAATGTTGCAAACGCCGGAAATCTTTTTTCTGCCTCAGAAGGTTTGTACTTTGCTTTAAAAAGGTTGAAGGATTCAAGCACTGTTGTTTTTTGTATTTCCGGTACTGAACCAAAACATTCCCACCATTGGATCCACCATGATGGAAACTTTGAGATTTCTGCAGTTTTTGTATCAAAATGCAATAACCAAGTGTGCTGATTGTTCTGGTTTTGAATGAAGAACGCATTGAACCATGCTTGTTGATATTCCCAATAGTTGAATGTAATTGTATAAAACGGTCGTTTCTTTGCATTCGATTGAAATGCAATAGCGCCGATGGGTCTCGTGCATCAATCTTTTGGAGAAATTACTTTGTGTATTTTACAGGTTGAAAATGCAGGTGTGGTTTGGTTATTTTGATAGTATTTATGATCAAAGCTGGCTGACTGTGTAACTTGTAATATTGTTTGGTAAAAAATTGGGGTTTTTTGTAAGTCCCAAGGTTTGTAAAACCATCCTGCTCCAAAGTAACTTTGGATGGAATGGAATGGGTCTTGTTTATGAAAACCGCTTCTACCATAGTAATATTTTGTGAGTATGGTTTGACTATGTAAGCTGTCTTTTGGTTTCTTGTATTTTGTGTGGTGGAGGGTTTTGCTAGTGGTTGGAATGAATTTGATGTTAACACAATGGGTCTTGTTGATGATGATGCTATGGGTGTTAATGAAGATCACGATGAGTCTTGGTGAAGATAATACGGGTAGCTGTAGTAGGTTTTGTGTTTTTGGTAAAGGTTGAGATAAATGCATTTGTCTGAATTCTGGGCTTTGTAGTAATTTATCAAGACATTTTTGTGTTTCTGGGTCTAGTGAACCTGTTTCTTGGATGTTGGCGTCTTGTTCTTCTTTAATGACGATGTTATACCATGACATTTTTGGTTTTGTATTTGCAGCTTTTTTCCCTTTGTCAATCTTTGGTGCCATCGGATCTGTCTTGTAGGAATTCGCGGGTAAGAAAATCGGGAACTGAATTTGTATCTCCATTTATGAATTCGATATCAAAGTCAAAAATGCTTAAAATTGCTTGCCATCGTGCAAATATTTGCTTTGATGCAAGATTTTGGACATCTTTTTGTAAAATTTCTTTTGCACTTTTGCAATCTAAGCGTAATAAAAACTTTTTGTTTAGTAAATCACTTTGAAATTTCTGAATGCATAAAACAATGCTTAAAATCTCCTTTTTAATTGTAGAATAATTCTTTTGTGTATCATTCCAATGTGCAGATGTAAACTGAACAATTAGTTCTTTAGAATCTTGTTTCTGCTTCAAGATTCCACCATAACCTATGTCAGAAGCATCAGTTTCTACTATTTTATGTAGCGTTGGATCTGCTAGGTGTAGACAAGGAATTTCGATGACTTGTTTTTAATTTGTTTGTACAATTTTGTATGTGTTGAATTCAAGGTGTAGGATTTGTTTTTAGTCGGTCATGAAGTGGTTTTGCTATTCTGTTTAGATTTGGGTAAAAGTCTAGAACATAGTTTAAACATCCTAAGAAGCGTTGTTAGTTGTTTTTTGTCAGTTATTTTATCTGGAAATTTTGTTGTGAAATTTAGCGATCTTTCTATGGGTGTAATTGTTCCTTTAGTAATATAGTGCCCAAGAAATCGTATTTTTGTTTGGAAAAGCGACATTTTAGGTTCGGATATTACTAAACCGCTTTTTTCAATGATATATAAAAATGTTTTCAAGTGTTTGAAATGTTCATCAATAGTTTTGGAAAATACAAGCACATCATCAATATAAACAATACAAAATGTTGAATAATCATTGAATATGTCATTCATAATTCTTTGGAATTCGAAGGAGCATTTTTAAGCGAAAAGGCATTACATTCCATTGGTATTGCCCAAACGGAATCAGTAAATGGTGTTTTATATCTCTGTCATTGGCTTTATTTGAATTTGCCGAAACTCGATTTCATGTCAAATTTTGAGAATATGAAAGCGTCATGGAGTTTATTTAGGAGTCCTTTTTATTAGGTATGGGATAACGAATCCATTTTAATGCCTTGTTAAGTGGTTTATAATTAATGACGAGCCTAGGAGTTCCTCTCTCGATTTACGATGCTTTATTAACATAAAAAGCGAACAACTCCAAGGCGATCCGGTCTTGAGATTAACTTTTTAGTTTCAAGATCTTGTATTTCTTTTCTACAAAATTGTTCAAGGTCTTTATTCATTTGTATTGGCCGGGCTTTAGTAGGTATATCTTTTCTTGAAAAGATATGTCATAGAAGCGATCAACCATATGTTGCTTTCTATTCCAGAAAGCATTTGGTAGTTCGGCACAAACTTTTAATGTAAATATTTTTTGTAATCGTAGTATTTTTTCTTTTATTGTGGGTTGACCGAGCAACCTGTTGATTCTTTGTAAGGAAGCATCCTTTTGTAATTCATTTAAATTGAAATTGTTTGTTATATATTATATTATTGATGGTGTTTTCATGTATAGATGAAGCTTTTAATAAATTTAAACTTTTAGTTCTTGGTTTTTCTAAAAACGGAAATTTGTGTTTCTTATTATTTATTTTGAAGGTGATGGAATCTGGACAAACTTTGTATGGGGTGATAAGGTTTATGAATGGAGTGCCAAGGATTACGGAATGATGAATATCGTTGACAACTACAAAGGATGTCAGTAAAGAGACCCCGTCATTTATTATTGAAGCTTCCGTTTTTGCAGGAATTTTTATTTTTGACTTGTTTGCTGCTGAAATTTTCTCATGGGTTTGCTCTAGGGATTTTATAGGGACAAAAACCCTTCTTTTATACAATTTAAGTCTGCTCCAGTATCAAATAGTGCGATAGTATTAAGTTCAAAATCATTTAAGAATTTGATTGTAATGTTTATGATATATTTTCTCGATGTAATTTCTTTTAAGACAAAAAGGAAATCAGTTGGGGTTGTTGTAATGTTTTGCAGTTCTTGGGTAATATCCGCATTTTCAGTATGAGTGTCACTATTGTCTTTTATTGTTTCAATAATAGTTTTAATTAATAATGAATCATTTTTTTGTTTTTCTTTTAACTCTTTTAATTCAATTTTTATTTCTTTAATTTGTTTTTGTAGATCATAATTTGTAATATTATCCTTTTTATTTTTATTTCTATTTAGGATTGTCGTTAAATCATAAGTACCTTTGGAAGTACTTGGTGCTAATGGTGCATGTTTAAGAGTGTCTAATAATTTTTCGAGGTATTGTTGTTGTATAGTCAATCACTAATTTGTTGTAATATGTCAATAAAGATTTGTTGTTCTTTGGAGATAACATTTAGCATTTTTTCATTGTCTTCTTCGATTCGTAAGTACTTGTTAATGTATCGTCTATCTTTGCTTTTCCATTGTTATCTGTGATTTCTTCATTAGTTGTGTCACTATCGAAATCTATGAGTAAGTTTGAGATTTTGTTTATAATGTCATCTTCTAGACTTAGTTCATTAAGCTTTCTTTTAATTTACAGATAATTTCTTTGTCATGATGTCCTTTTGTGGCATCTATAACATTCAATGTCTTTTCTCCAATTTGGTTTTGACGTATTGTATTTTTTTATTTTTATAGAAATTATTGTTTGAGGGTCTTTTTATTTGCTTGTTACTTCTGTATAAATTCCTATTAGGCTGATAGGGTTTTTTGTTTTGAAAAGTGGGTTTTTTTGCAATCTCCCTTGCAAGAGGAAATATTTTTAAAAGGATTGTTTTAAAGGATTGTTTGAGGGTCTTTTTAAAAGGATTGTTTTTAACAATCCTTTTAAAAATATTTCCTCTTGCAAGGGAATAGCACCCTTAGATGTATTTGAATTCCCAAGGTAGACACAAGTCCTACATCTTGAGTCAATTTTGTCATATACTGCTGAAGTGTGCAAGAAAAGACAAGCAACCAAAAAAATTAAAAAAACACAGAATAGTCTAGTTTAGTGCCATAAAGTACTTCATGTGGAGTGCTTTCCTTCAGCAGTGGTGTAGGTGTATAGCATTAATCAAATTTACAGCATGTGAAAGACATAAACCCCAATATTCAATAGGTAGATTACTCTGGTACCTCAAACATCTTGCAACATTCAGCAGATGCTGATGTTTCCTTTCAACAATACCATTTTGCTCAGGTGTCTGTACTTATATAGGATGTATGATGTATGATACCTTGCTGAGCATAAACGTCAGTGAGTTGAAATTCTGCACCATTGTCAGATCTAATTACTTTAATAACCTTGTGAAACTGAGTAGAAACAAATTTAATAAAAGATTTAACAAGGTCAGAGGTTTCAGATTTGTACCTTATAAGAAAAACCCAAGTAAATCTTGAAAAATCATTTACAATAGTAAGAAAATATTGTTGTCCATTCACAGTATGATGTCTCAAAGGACCCCAAATATCCATATGAACAAGGTCAAAAGCAAAGATTTATAGCAAGAATACTTAAAGGAAAAGATTTTTCTTCGCTTTAGGCATAGGGTAGACATAACAAAGATCATGATTACCAAATTTGACATCGCAGATCAGAACTAATAACTTGCGCCTTTTATCCGGCAAGTGCCCAAGTCTGTAGTGCCATAAAAGTGCATCATCTAATCTATCAAATAAGGTGTGATTTTCTACAACATTGGTAACAGAAAGTCTTATTGGTTGATCCGTGACATAAATTCCTCTGTGTAACTCAGCTGAAGCTATCATTTTCTTGTTCTTGTCCTGCAAAACACACTTGTTAGCAGAAAAGACAGCTGCACCTTTTGTATGATTAATAAAAGAGGGTAAGGGTAAAATGTTGTATTTAAAACCAGGGATGCAAAACACATCATGTATGACTAATTGAGGGTTCACCCTTACTTGTCCTATATGAGTGACAGAGACATTATTTCCATTAGGCAATCCTATTTTTATAACAGACGAAGGTTTATGATTGGTTAATAGATCTAATGATCCTACAATGTGATCTGTGGCCCAGAGTCCAAGATCCATTGTATTGATCTTACTAAATTTAGATTACCTGTTTCTATAGCAGGTGAGTAGTGTGTGAAAATATCAGTAGGTTGGCCAACAGCAAATCTTGCATGTCAAGAAGGATCATTCAGCAGAGCCATCAACTTGTCAAGTTACTATGTAGTAAGATTGGGAAATCCTGGTGCAGCAGACCTACTTGGTGCCTGATCTTCTTCTGCTGATTGTTCCTCTTATACCATATTGGCTCTTTTTGACTTGAAATCAGGAGGAAAGCCATGCTTCTTGTAGAAAGTCTCCTCAGTGTGACCATTGAATTCACAAAAACTACATTGCATCTTCTTGGGATTTTTAGGTCTAGGATTTGCAGCAAAGTTAGGCCTGCTGACAATCTAATTTTGTCCCTGTCCATTCTTTTGTGACAAGAGAATCATGAAATCTTGATTCTTGGCCTTGTTAGCCACATACAACTTCTGTCTTTCAAACTTGATTGCCATTGCAAAGGCATCATGAATTTCTGGAAAGGGCACCATCAGCATTGCCTGTGAGACCATTGGCTCAAATTCATCCATCAAACCTTTAAGGAATTTCATGACATGTTCAGCCTCCATATGATCCATCAGAGTGCTAATTGCATTGCAGTGACATTGTGGATCATAAGAACAGACTGTTATAGGCCTAATGGTCTTGATTTCTTCCTAAAGAATCATTAACTTTGTGAAATATCAATTGACAGAATATGTGCCTTGCTTCAGCAGATGCATTTCATCAAGAAGATCTGAAAGTCTTAAGGCATCAACGTTTGAAAATCTTGCTGCAAGATTCTTAAAACTGCATGTGAATTAATGAAATACATCAAACTTCGCGCAATGGTGTTTTCAACATAATTTAAGATACATGATCTCACCATTGCATCACACTGTCTCCATGCATGAAAGTCTGCTGAATCTGCTTCTGGCCTTTTGATTGTGCCGTCTACGAAGCCAATTTTATTCTTGGTAATTAACACCATCTCCATAGACATTTTCCATGGATTGTAGTTGTTGCCATTCATCAATGGCTGAACAAGAACCAGAGACGGATTCTCATTAAGATGAACATAAAATGGACTGGAGGGACTTATTTCCTGTGTCTTAACTGCCATGTCTATCAAGAACTCCAGAATTGATCACAAATCAATAATGAAAGTGAGAATATAAGAAAAAATGATCAAGAACTTATCAAAACTCAGGAAATGATGACAGTTTACTCTCAAGAAACTAAAATCTCAGAAAAGATGAAGAACACTCTCAAGATTCTTCAAAGACTAGTGAGAAAACGCAAGAAATCATTTAGAAATTCTCAAATTTCTGCTCTGATACCTTGATGAAGTTTATAGAATTATAAAATCAAAAATAAAATGCGGAATTATTATTGATCAAGTGAAAGTTACAAGTTGGATATTACAATGTAGCTGATCATGGGGTATTTATAACTTCATACACCTCATTAATCAGTTAGAAGTTAGTACAAACGTTTACTACATACTATAACTGAATAACCGTTTTCTAGATTACATCACTGAATTGATCAGCAGGCTGTGTTTAGGGTCAAATTGTAGTGTTTTTTATAGATATATTTTATATCAATTTCCCCCATAATCTTATGTTTATCATAGAAATCGAGCTTTATATTGAAATATTGAGTAAATGATGTTTTAAATAGTTAAATCTCAAAACGTAACGAATTATGTGCTTAAATGATGATTTTATGTTATTTTGGAATTATGTTACGCATTGGTATGTTTTTCCTATTGTTGTAGATACTCATTGATGATGGAAGAGAGGATTTTAGAGAGCCAAATTCGTGATTGGAAAGGATCAATCAAGATTTATGGAAGATTAAAAGATATAAGGAAAGAAATAAATCAAGATAAAGATGGAATTATCAATTTGATCGACACCGGATCAAGGCCCAGGGAAGTGAACGCGTCCAAGTCCCGGGACGGGCGTTCAGAATATTGAACGAGCGCTCATAGGTCCGAATTAGAACGAGTCTCCGGCATCGCTTTCAAACGAACGTCCCATCCTCGCCCCGACCATTGCGGACGGGCGTCCGGTTATTCAAACGGGCGCCCAAGGCCGTATTCAAGAAAACCGACTTAGGTTATCAGAGCGACCGACTTAGTTTTATTATAAATAGCAGCAGCCCCAAACCCTAATGACACACAATATTCTCAAGCGGCAAAAACACGAGAGCAGCAGCCTCTTCTTGAGAGCTCGAGGCGGTCACCCGAGCCTTGTGCTCGGGTGATCCGGATTAGATTAGGATGTAGTTTTCCGCTTTTCTTTTAGTTCGTTTAATTCATGGATTCATCCATTATCCAAACGATGTGAGTTTCTCTTTGAATTTATTCAATTCCTTTGTTTATTTTCATGAGCCTTAATTTATGTTGTATCTTTCTATTCGATTCATGATGCTATTATGTGAACTCATTACGAGAGATTTGTTTACTAATTGATATGTTTACAACATACGGAAGTTGCGTAGACTAGATCACCATAGAAAGATAGGATCTTTAATCGTTAATTCGTGACAAATTAATGGATTAATTATCTAGGTTGTTAGATTCTAAAATACGAGAGTTAACCTGAATCTACACCTTCGTTTTGTATGGAAATTGGTCTCAACATTCGGAAGAGGAGAGATCGGTAATTGAATTCACTAAGGAATTAGGAATTCATAGCTTGAGAAATAGATTCACTAAGAGATTAGGAATTTGTATCTCGTGTAAAGGTGAAACCACAATATTGAATTAAAATCATGAGATGAACTAGGATTGAGATCACTTGGTTTGTATATTGTTTGATCCCATGTATCATTGTTTTATGTTCTTTTCGTTTATAGTTTTATTTATTAATTTTCGCTTTTATCCTTCCTGGCTTTGGATTGACAATCCTCTGTCCAGTTTATTTTATCGTTTTTAGTTTAGGTTCAGTAGTAACAATTTAAGAAAGTAATAAGATTAAATTCAACATCCCAATTCCCTGTGGATCGATACCCGTACTTACCCTACTATGCTAGCAATTACCCGATATTCGGTCGGTTAGGAGTTAGTTTGCATGTTAGGTATAGGTTTATAAATTATTTTTTGTTTGTGATGCAAAATCCTCCGAACAGTCAGTTTCTTTGTCCTCATCCTCGTTAGTAGTTCGGTTGGTCAGCTTGTCCTTATATCGCGGCGAAGGGTGACTACACTCAATTCACTTCAACATCAGATACTATAACATCTTCTGGATCAGATCCATCGAGGTCGATCAGATCAACATCCTCCCGCATAGCAGATTAGGAGGTTGAAGGAATCACTGCATCGTCAGTCTGACCAACCAAGGCCTGTAGTTTAGCAGCACTCAGCGTTGGGCCCACAGATCGGGCCGGGGGAGGATCCACACTTAATGTCCACTTTGTATCTTGACTTTGATCAAGATGGTTATCTCCACCCTCCTATTCACCCACCGATCGACCACCAAAGGAAGCTAAGTCATCACACCAAATAAAACAAAAATATGATTAGTCGTATACGAAGACAAGTGCAAGTATTATAGTAAAAAACATAAAAGGAGAGGACAAGTGAGGTACTACAGGCATCCCTTTCCTCATCACTAAGGGAAACACAAGGATCAGGCCCAAAATCTACTAACCAAGCAGCGGTGATCATCTCAGTAAAGAAGTCTTTGACGTCCACAGTGATACTCGATTCTCGGATACCTCCTAGTAACTCCTAGCTAACGTTTGAAGGACATACGTTTTTGTCAAGATCGTCCGACCTCCAGAAACCTAGCTCGAGTCGATATTTATGTTGAATGAAGAAAAACCTCTCCTTCCATTGTTTATGAGATGTTTTTCATTTAGGAAGGATCGGAATGTCCTACAAAAGACGCTCGACGTGGGAAATAGTACCATCCGGCATGATCCTTCACCTTCTTATGCTGATATAATGATCAGAACAATCATACAAATAACTTGATGCCAAGCATCCGACACCAAATGGAAAACCCTAGTATAGATCTAAGCCCATTGGGGGCTAACTGGATGGTCCCTAGCCCAGAATGGCGCAACACGGCCAAGTGGGTTAGATATGACTTCAACCTTCTGATTTAATAGCGAGTGATAGTTGGAACGATTGATATGACATGGATTATAAACCCAAGCACATTCTCGATTACCGTTCCTCTTCAAAGACGTGGCTATAGACGCCTCGAATTATGAGACAGTTATGACAGAATCATAATTGCATTCTTCCTGGTGACAAGCTAGGTCACCAATAATTGTATAAGCATAGGCAACGAGGTCCAGGCACCACTATAACAGATCTAAACTGACCATAGGGGTCAGTTAGATCTGGGGGGGCTTATGACGGTGCCCAGACATACCCTTATCACATGTCATTCATAGAATGACAAAGTAATAAATAAGGACAGAGAAGCAACAACATAAAAGGCCAGGCGTCTTAGGCCAAACTGAACTGTGGATCATAACCCCATATGGGAGGTCCGATCTGCGCTCCTGAACAGACCACCATAGGACGGCTCGATGATTGCAGAGGTCGGGAGAGCACGGTATGGGCCAGATGGTTTAGGGGGCTCGACACAGGTCGGCCGGAGCCATCCTTATCTGAATTATGCACGTGCCTTGTAGTGTGAGGTAATTACGGAAAGTGTTGGTCCTTTGGAAAGGCTGACACAAGTTTAGATGTGGTGAATAATCTTGTCACCGAAAACTGAATCGTAAACCAAATTGAGTTCAAATCCAAACTTGTGTGGAGTTAAGCTAACTTAGATAAGTATTAGTCAGGTTGACTTATACTTGAACTGAAACCGGCAGCGGATTATTAAAGCCTCTTTATAAAATATGAGTTTATCAGTTCGTATGAATCTAATGTAATGCTGTGCTTACTCGGTTTCTAATGTTTGCTGAGTTGTGATCTGATGAGATAAAAACTAGAATGATGTAAGTAAATGAAACAGAGTTTTATAGAGGTTCTAGGTGGTGTAATCCTGTCAGTCCTCTATTCTTCTGTGATGTAGGAGGACAAATTCACTATGTTCAAAAGGTTTACAATTACAAGACATAAAGCAAATTTAAACACTGATTTTCCTTCACTAATCCCTAGTAAGCGTCAGCTCTTAACAGGTGGAATTCTGTTTGAACCAAGCTTCTTCCACTGGTCCTTGAAGGGTTGAATTACCTCTTCACCAGCTCTTCACAAATACAGTCTTCCTGATTGCACTCAACTGTCCTTCACACCTTCTTGGTGTTTCACAGTCTAAAACCCTTGATAAAATCAATGTTGAGACTTGAATCAATAACTATGATTTAACTTGTGATTTGAGCTTCTTCTTCTGAATGTATATATATGCACAAAGCTCTGATTTCTTCAAGTGTGAGTCTTGATGTTTCTTTTAATCCTTATAAACACTTTGAAGATTTCTTTATTTGGATCTTGCAATGTAGAACATAGAAGGAGTTCTTTTGATTCACTTTCCAACTTAGTAGAATCTTTCTTAATATAATTATTTCTTAGAACTCTGAACTTCTTCTTGAGATAGAAGTGACCTATTTATAGGGGTATTCCCAACGTTCAATTCATTTGAATTTTGAATCCTTGTAGCCGTTGGTGGTCCTGCTTATTCTGTTGAATGTTGATCAGGGTCAATCAGGTTATAATATACTTGACCACCATAAACCAATACTAGCAAGAGGATTAGGCCCATCGTAGTATAGCTATAGTGAATCAAGGTCGATCCCACAGGGAACCAATTGTGGATCATCTTATATACAAACAATTAATTAAACATGTCAAGGACATAGAGGCGGTCTACGACCAACATAAGACAAGAAAGGTAAAGACACGACTCGACACAACGTAATTAACCTCCCCAATTATAGTCTTCATCGTTTGGACCTAGATAATTTATATAATAAATCAACTTATTAATCACAATCCGTTTGTATCTATCTTAGATTGGCTACGGAGTCATCCTCTTTAACTTGACTTAGCACCGGTTAGGTTGCTAGATCACCGTGATATTGTTACGTGACTTCGCGCTTTTAAGTGCCTCCATCTCATATAACTCACACGCTACGACTTTAAGGATGCCGATATTGACCGTATACCTCGTCTAGGCAACATTCCTATGGTTAGGCGTACTTCCTAAACGATCACTCAAGCTCTCGTCCAACTAGCAATTGCCAAGTTATAATCTCATGCTAGTTTACGATCTACGTATAAACAAGGTGCGCGCGAATTCCTAATATAAACCTACCTAGATAATCTTTGAACGTCCGTGAAGATCAATTCATAAGCCTACCTAAGAGTTTTATATTGGTATTTCCTTTTTACACGTTTTAATTAAACTAAGCGAGTAACGTAGCCATAGCCATACCTACTGAGATAATAAATTCAACTAGGCTAAACCTACCATAAAGACGTGGCAGAAATAACTGATGAAACAGGGCTCGGTCGACCGAGTGACTAGGCTCGGTCGACCGAATGACCTTATTCGGTCACCCGAATCGATTTCGTCCCCAGATTACATCTTAGAATATATCTCTCAGCGTTTCATCATACAGCACAGTTAAGCAAACATTTGCACAGTATTCATAAACTAACATAGATACGCATTAATTAAATCAAGTAGATTCATGAATAAATACTAAGTGTATGACGTAGGTTATGGGATCCCCATAGACAAGGAGTCGCCACATCCCTAACGTCATAGCCTAGATCTACATCATCTAGCTATGATTAACTAATTCAAACGATAAAGCATAATTGGGAGGGATTAATTACTTAAAAGAAAGAAACAGAAAATAAAGGCTTACATATTGCAAATTTTTAAATTGCTGGAAACCCTCAAATTATTCTACATTGTATCAAAGTTATATTATGAATTGTAAGATTGAAGAATGAAGGGATGATTTACAATTTCTCGTAGTTGCTGCTTATATAGAGGTTTTTGCCGACCTAGGAAGGATCTAGAAGATATACACGCGATTTCTGTCGGATAAACTTCAAGTGACCGAGCCGACTCTCTCGGTCGACCGAATGGATAGGCTCGGTCGACCGAGCCCTTTTTTACACGTGTTAAACGTTTCTCTCGTCTATCTTGTTCCCCATTTGCGCTTTCTGTGTTGATCTCGATTAATCTTTCATTTAATGCTCCGATTTTCTTCCTCTATTATCTTGAGACCATTGATTGAATGACATTAATCCTCTCGATTTGTCGTGATCTACAAAATCAGCATTTATCGCACAATAAATCGGCTTTTAATAATAAAAATAGCTAAATACCAAAAATCATATTAATAATCACATAACATTAGATAATAAATATAAACACGTGATTTAATATGAAATATATATTATGAATCTCGATTTAAGGTCAATGTTGATGACTTTTACGGGTATAATTTGACCGTCATCAACTACCCCCCACTTAGACTTTGATCGTCCCGAACAAAGCATCAATAAGTCATTTCCCAAGACAACATTTCCCATGGTCAAATCATACTTACGCAAGAAACCCGAGTCAACTCATACTAGTCATGCTCATAAGGTATCCATTACTCATTACTTATTATGAATCGAAGTGATGTGTGCATGTGCATTCCGTTTTATATATTCGTGACAAGATTAGAGTTTATGCAGACCTCATATCAAAATTCCCCAACATCAGCATTCATATTTCTTATGCCTCGCAATGGTTAGAGCACTAGAGCAATAAGCAAGAGCGTATCTATAGGGTTTTTGGACTTGGAGACCGAGTACTACTCAAAGCCTATTAAAGAGTTGAATATTTTTTTCATATCTTCATATTTTTCAAATACTATCAATCTCAAAGAAGAAATGTAATGCGTCTTTACCGCCGAATCTTTTAGTGTTAAAAAAAAAATACGAATAAGGGTGTAATCGAGCCAACTGAGTCGGTATTCTATAGGGCTCAAACGACTCGAATGAAAATCCGGGCTTGAAACTTGGATCGAGTTCCCGAGTCGTAAGAATGCAAGATCGAAATCGACTCGTTTAACACTCGTTAAGACTTGACTCGACTTTTAAGCTCGATTTCTTCGATTTTTTTTATTAACAAGAAGAATTAATCTCGATTCGACTAATAATTGATGACTTATTTAATAATAAATTTTATAAATATAATTTCTTGTATAATATTAAAAATAGACATATTAGTTAAAAAATAAAAACTACTCGATTACTTTATTTTGAAATCGACTTGATCGACCAAAAAAGAAATCGACTTGTTTAATTATTAAAGTATGTCACTTCGAGCTGAACTATAAGAAACAAATTTAATTAAATTTCATTACGAGTTAAATACAAATAATTCATAAACAGTCCGGTACTTAACTACAGCACAAATCCTGAGTACAGGGAAAAAAAAAAACTACAGCACAAATAAAAATAAAAAAAATAAAAAAAAGAAGCATTTACCTATTATGCCCCTGCCGCCGGGTCATCCAATAAAGGATGGAAATGTCAAATCCTACCGAACAAAAACCCTCTTTGCATTTATCACTCTTCGTCTTCCACCCGGTCGTCCTCTTCCAATCATCGGAATAAACCTCTGCAATTAAAAGAGAAAAGAAAAATTCACATATCGCAGAAATGAGGCTGCTAACACACAACATGCTATCATCGAACATTAAAGGAGTTCGAAACGGGTTTCCACTTCGAATCGAAGCGGAGAAAGTGGTGGAGAAGACGGTTGATTTCAATCCAGATTTTCTAAAGAACATGTTTCAGAAAGTTGAGTACAAGGCTCTTGTGGATGCTTCTAGAATCATGGGTTATGGTGAGTTGCCTGATGAAGCTGATCCGTCCATGCTAGAATCTGAAGATTTTCTCAGGAAATTTCATCATGCCCTTCTCGAGCTTCATCTGGAAGAAGGGTCTTTGGTTTGTCCTGAAACTGGTAGGAAATTTCCTGTTAGCAAAGGGATTCCTAATATGCTTCTTCATGAGGATGAGGTCTGAGATTTATTTATTTCAAATTTCTTTCCCTCTTGGGGCAGATAGGGTTTAAGGCCGGGTTCTGTGGGATGTTGCAGTTTTTGTTAACTGAAAATTTGTTGATGCTAGAAATGTTGCTTGGGTAATTGAGATTTTACTTCTATCTACTGTCTCTTTTTTTTCTTTCTTTCTTTGTACTATCTTTTGTGCTGATCCTGTCAATGTCTTTCAGTACTCGAATGCCTAACGAATATTGTTTTTGTTGTCTACCTAGCTCATTCGTATTCGTGAGTACGAATGACATTTGTATTGCACAAGAGCTAGATACTTTTATCACTCGTAGTGTATGGAAGGTGGAATAACTAAAGGCTTGATCAAAACAAATATAGAAATGTTTTATATAGAAGGAGAACGAATTCTGTTGGGAGAGATTGTCCACACTCTTAATGTATAAGGAAATATAGTACCACCTTTTTACTAACCCCTATTGGTTTTCGTAGAATGGTAATGATGGTATCAGAGCCAGAGGTCACCGCAAGTATCGGGAGAGATTGCCCACACTTGAAGGGGCGTGTTGAACCCCGATTATATTGTGCAAGTTGTGGAGAGATTACCCATACTTGAGGTGTGTTGAGAGAGATTGCCCACACCCTTAATGTATAAGGAAACATAGTAGCACCTTTACTAACACCAATTGGTCTTTTAAGGTATAAGGAAATATAGTAGCATCTTTCGTAACACTAATTGGTTTTAGTAGAATGGTAAGCGCTTGATCTTAACATATTCCTCTCTTAAAAACCTTGCAGAAATCGTTTTCATAGCAAAAGAGAAAGGGATTTTCCGTGTAATGAATGTATTGGGCGATGAAAGATTTCATATTTTTACCTTTATTGTGTACATGATGATGATTTTCTTGTGTAGCTAGCTGTCAATTACATCTTGTGATGATAATTTGGAGAACCGAAAAAAACCAATCTGAAACCATCTTTTAGGAGGATGTATTTGTTTAGGGAGGATCAGATTATTGCAACTTAAGGATTTTTTATTTTATTTTTTGAACTAAGAAAATATAACCATTCTGAAACCATTGGCATCTTCATAGCTTTGTCAGTTCACATGGATATTCTTTAATTCAAGCTCTCCATTTCTTGTTAGATGACCGATCTTAGTGTAAACAGATAAATTCTTTTTCGTCGTTTGCTTAACGTTCCATAACCGTCATCAATCCTTCAAGTTTTGCTTACTTGAATCTTAGTATGCACCTGAATATTTTGATTAGATGTGTTTACTTTATAGTACACCTTATGAAAAATCTATACTTCTTGCCAAGCTCTTGGCAAGTTGTCTGGTACCTTGTGAGATTATCACATGCTTTCCCTCACCTTTTTTTGAGGAAGGCTTTGTAAGATGGAGGTACAGTCTCTTGCTTCGGTATTTATGCAGAACCAGAAAAATTGTGGAATTTGCTTTATAAGTATTATATTAGCCATGTTAACATGTCATTGAGTTAGAACTTCTGAACACAGACAGCATGTGAACAAGTCTGAAAGAAATGAAGTGTTACATTGTTGAAACCTCTTCTTGTAAAACAGCAAAAAGCTTCACTTCTAGCTCTCTGCTTAGAAGAAAGGTGGCACTTTTTACAGCCATATATCAACGGGGATATACACTACGATTATTATGGTATACGTACGTCACAGCTTGCTGAAGCTTAACAGCAGTTTTGTGATCTATAATCCAAAACTGAATTTGCCTCGGAAATTGGTATACGCTATGATCATTGTGGTATACGTATGCCACAGCTTGGGTGAAGCTTAGCAGCAGTTTCGTTATCTACAATCCCAACTGCATTTGCCTCGGAAATTGGTATACTGTTCCCTACCCTTCAGATTCTCCTTTCCAGTATTTGGAAAACAACAATTCTCCATAGTATCATAATCAAGATTTCCTACCAAAGCACTAACGGCGAAAGATCTCTAATCAAAGCAAAGCTCTCTGTAGTAGGTGACCCAAAGTCTCAGACTTCAAAAGTTAATTGTAGGGTGACGATTAGTTTCTTGGTGTCAAAAAATATACAGTATGCGAGTATTAAAGAAGATGGTGTACCATCTCGGGATAAGAATTAATCAGAAACCATCCACGTGAAAATTTCAATGGGTTTTGGCTGTGATTAGACTTAGCGCGAGATTAGTGGTGGTTCGGGGAGTGGAGGATTCTTTGCCGACAAATTGGACAATGGGTGACGTGTAAAAAGGAGGTGAGTGGGGAAAAAATGTAGAAGGTTTATACGGATAATATCTGTGTGATTAGACTTAGAGCAAGAGTAGTGATGGTTCAGGGAGTGGAGGATTCTCTGGTGACAAATGGGTCAAATGGGTTGTGAGTGAGTGGAAAATGTAGGTGGTTTATAGGGATAATAGCCGTATGATTAGAGTGATAAATAAGTTGAAGCTTGATTATTTAGGTTTTGGCTTTTTTTTGTCACAGAATTTGGGGTCAGTGTCTTTAGTTTCCGGACAATGTTGTAGATATTTTCGTTGTGTGAAAAAGAAAAGACAATGATGTAGATAAGATCTAACCAGAATCTTATCTACCAGAATCTTTATTTTTCATCATTAAAATACCATTGTTTTAGGGCATTCTTACCAGAATCTTTATTTTTCATCATTAAAATAATGCATATCTATATTTTACAGCATCTCAATTCAAAACACTCCAAACAGCATTTCTATCCCCATCCATACAGTATTAAAATATTCATTCTTTAACACTAATTCAAAAAGACTTTGTAACTACTTTTTAAAATTCAAAATTCCAACGGCTATATTCTAACGGTTATATTTCAAAATCCAACTATAAATATATCTCTAGCCCATTCATTTTTTCACCACATTTGAGAGCTCAAAAATAATATTTTCTATTTCATATTTCAAATTTTTTTTTTTTTTCGAACTTTATTCTACTCAATGAGTAGCAGCAATAAGTTTCTGAAAAAATTCTTGTGCGGAAGCGATGATGATGATGATATGATTCAAAATCCAAAATCTAGCTTGGAAACGTGAAAGAGAAAAACTTGAGGCACGAGGTGAAAGCTCCCGGCGATCACGGACATCAATTGATCGTGACACTTTGCAAGGGTATCAACGCTTATTCAATGATTATTTTGCTACACCACCGGTTTTTCCAACTCAAATGTTTCGTAGGAGATTCCGGATGAGTCGTGAGCTATTCATGCGGATTCACTCGGCAGTGGAAGCACATGATCCATACTTTCAACAAAAAAGAAATGCTGCTGGAAAATTGGGTTTGTCATCTCTTCAAAAAACAATTGCGGCACTACGAATGTTGGCGTATGGGGTAACAGCTGATTTCATGGATGAATACATACGGATTGGAGAAAGCACAACCCAAAAAAGTCTGAGGCACTTTGTTGACGCAATCATTGAAATATTGGTCATGAGTATCTACGAAAGCCAAACCCAGATGACATTGCAAGATTGCTTCGAGTTGGTGAAGCTCGTGGCTTTCCAGGAATGTTGGGTAGTATCGATTGCATGCATTGGAGGTGGAAAAATTGCCCAACCACTTGGAAAGCTATGTTCACTGGTCACTGTCATGAACCCACACTTATCTTAGAAGCGGTAGCATCTTATGATTCATGGATTTGGCATGCTTTTTTTGGATTACCGGGATCACATAATGATATCAATATGCTAGAACAATCACATGTGTTTTCTGAAATAACAAGGGGCGAGGGCCCTCCGGTTAACTATTCCATTAATGGTCACGACTACACTATGGGTTATTATCTAGCAGATGGGATTCCTCCATGGGCGACATTCGTCAAATCAATTCCATTACCAATGAATCGTAAGACCAAATATTTCACTACTGCTCAAGAATCATTTAGAAAGGACGTTGAACGTGCATTTGGTGTGCTACAAGCAAGATTTGCAATTGTTCGTGATCCTGCACGGTTTTTTGACCGTGCTACACTCAAAAAGATCATGTTGGCATGTATTATCATGCACAATATGATTGCCGAGGATGACTGAGAACTTCACCCACAACCGGATATCTCTGAATATGAACAAATCCCTTCAAGTCCTTCGATTCCCACTGTATCATGCCCTTCAGAACTTTTGAATTTCATGCAATCCCTCGACGAGATCAGGGATAGAGCAATGCATAGCCAACTTCAAGATGATCTAGTAGAACATCTATGGAATTTATATAGTCAGACATAATGTGTCTTTTGTTGTTTCACATCTGAGTGTCTTTTCTTGTTTCGAAATAACTTCCGTGTTATTTTTCTTTTCATTATGTTGTTTTTATTTTGAATCATTGTAGTGGTGTTCTATTTGATATGAATGTTGCATGTCACTTTTTTTTAAGGGTGTTTTTTTTTTCTTTCTAAATAAAGTGCATTTTTAATTGACGTTTGATCACACAAGTAGAACAAAGATTAATTTATTTTTTTAGTAGCAACAAAACACAACACACATATTTATTCATCTCCAACTATTCTTCCCCTTTTCTCCAAAACTGAACCCAAGAATAAAGACATGTTGTTAAACATAACTTCAATCTTTCATTTCAAACATAAGTCATTTTCTTCAATTCTAGCCAAAAACCCTCAAAATATCCATCAAGAGTGGTTAAAGATTTGAACAATTCAACCAGACATAGAGTGCTAGTTAGAACATAGCATAAAACATAAAATGCAAAAGCATACAATAAAGTGCTATTTAGACATTCTTCTCGCAAAAGCATCAGCTTGTAGTTTTGCAAAATATTCTCGTTGCATTTCAGTCTCCATCTTGCTTACATTCATCATCATAATTGCTTGCTCTTCCTTTTCCTGTTTTGCATCTCGTCATCATCTCATTTTCAAGTTTCATCTTATCCATTTCCATCTGTTGTTTTAGCATCTCCATTTTCACTTCATCGTCTTTGCGTTTTCCCTCCATATAGTTGCTAAAAGTGACATCAAATTAAGATGTTTTACTGGCTTTCCGTTTTCTTTTCTCTTTCCCTTTTCCTTTCTCTTTCCCTTGCTCATCACAATCATCATCCCTTGCTGTTTTTACTTCCGATGGTCTATCCAAATCCACAAAATCAGCAGTAGGATTCTCCTCATCATGCAAATTAATTGTGTTAGATTAAAGCGCTCTTTTTTTAACCGGTCCTTGACTTCCAAGATTGATCCACTTACATTCATGTCTAAGTTTATTCCAGCAATGTTCAAATTCAAACTCATATTCTCCTTTGAATGGTATACCAGTTTGGCCTCAGTAATCTGTAACACAAAATATCAACATTTATTACTACTTTTCAGCATACATTTCATTCACATAAAGTACTAGTTTACATACCAAATCATGGCCGGTTGAACCAGATTTACGAGCTAACTCTACGTGTGATAGCCACAAAACTTGTTAACACCTTGTTGGATTTTCCCCATCGATTTCGAAGAGATTTGTCTGTGCGCTGTCCATACTTGCCCTCAATGGACTCATTAAAATATTTGCCAATTCTTTTCCACTACTGCTCTACTTTTTGATTTGTTCTTTGAATAGGGCCAAGACTTACAATAAGCCAAGTAGATACCAACACAAGGTCCTCATTTGGGGTGAAGTTCTTTGTGTGTGGCTTATTTTTCCCGGTCGTATCTGCCTCCAACTTAATAGTTGTGTCCAAATCATTTGGTGTAAATTGAGAGTAACGATCACCACTTGCTTTCGGAAATGTTGTTAACTTGTTATTCATACCTGAAATAACATATCATACATAGTATTCAGTTATTTTTCTGAAGCACGTGTAGTTTAATAAACCAAAATAAGAATATAGCATAAATGTTTAGATGAAATGTCAACAATCATAGTACACTTGAAAAGGTGTTTGGACATGGAAATCAATGCGATAGCTTGTAGCTTGAATAGAAAAGTATCCATGAGAGTATTTCAAATCAAATACGTATGTTCGGTTATCGGAAAAAAAAGTTCACAAGGTTCCTTGAACGAGGCCATAAGCAACAAGGACTCAAATTTCATCATTTTGTTCTCATCTTTTACCAAACCAAAACACAACAACTTTCCCTAATAGATTTACCGGCATATTAAAGAAATTAGATACCAAATACTCTAAAGCAGAAGATTTGAAGTCCGTTACCGATGATCCGAGCTAGAAATTCAAGAAAACACCTAAATGAATCGAATCAGTGCAAGTGTGAAGAATCCCATGATATCAAATATATCTTGACAAGATTTAAGTAAAGGAGAAGTAAAAATTTGTAAAGAGAAAGCTTAAAGAATAAAAGACACCTTCAAACTGAAAACCACTGAGTATGAAAGATGAAAAATTCATCTATATGCAAAACTACTTTCTACTCTACTAGCTCTGCATTAATGGCATGTTATATATGTACCAATTCTCTTCATTAGTCAATGTAACAATTGTCTATACCACCCCCCAATACGAATAAGTAAATTTTAGCTCATTTCACATTAGTTCAAGGACTCAAAAAAGTGGTACAATGTTGTATAGAATTAGTAGTCTACAGCTTTAGAAGTTCACTACATGGCACAAACTAATACCCAGAAATGATGAGTTTATTTTACTGATCTCTTTGTTTACACCTCTATAACATAAAAGCAAAATATGGGTGAGCATCAGAAATACAAAATAAAACATGTTGCATATTAAACAGCTCATACAAAATAGAAGCAAACTAATCACAACAAAGCCCAAATAAGATCAAAGCTAATTAGAATAATTGGTATGCAGTCCATGCCATCTCAAATTTGTGTACTTGAGCATACCAAAGAACAATTGCACCCAAATTGCAGTGAAGTTCATTCTTTGTGGTTGTATAACAGTATAAGTTGAGTTTTTCTCTCCCACACACACATCATACACAAATGCAGGGGCGAAGAGAAAATTCATTAAGTTTATATAAAGACAAAGAAGAAACTGTAGCACTGAGAAGCCACATGTAACATCCCGACTTTTCAGAAAAAGGCAAAAGAGTCTTTTAACAAAAATTCAGATTTTGTTTTATTTAATTAAATGATTTAAAGTATGTATTTATATATATTCGAAATATATAATTAAAAAAAAGGGGTTAATTGGTATTAAAAAGGATTTTTTTAAAAATTCTTTTGGGTATTAATGGGAAATAAGAGGAGTTATTTTTGGGGAAAATAACTTCTACTCTTTTAGTGGAATAATGGGGAGTTGCCAAAAGGATAATCATAAATTTTTACGTTCTGGCTTTTACGTTGAAAGCAAAAGAAAGAGAGAAAGAGAGAAAGAGAGAAAGGAGACTTCTTCCAATTCCTCTCAAGTTAATGGTCGGTTTTTCGTAATCGTCGTAGATTCGTAATCGTGAAGAGATGATCGCTTTGGTAGTAAGTTCCGTAGTTTCGTAGAAGGGTATGGTTTTGGCTCTAAATCTAGAATCTTGAAGGTTAGATCTTGTTTTGGTGTTCTAGTTGATCAATTCATAGTTTAGATTGTTTAGAAACCTTTGATCACAATTAATTTAGGTTTAATTGTTGATCAATTAGGTTTTCGTTGAAGTTTGCTGAAGAGTGCTGCTGTCCTTCTTGTGGTATTGCTTGGTATTGCTTGCTAATAAGGTAAGAGGCTCTTCCTAATGTTTAATTAAAGTTTTATGGTGTTAAGGTTGTGTTTTGGGAATGATTTGTGTTTAGAAATCATGCTAGTTGTTGTTGTTGTAATACGACGTGTTATAGCATGTTTATGACCTGTTTTGATGCCTTTTGGATGTATATTTTGATGTTAAACTTGGTTGTGATTGAGAAGAAATCGATAGAGTGCAGAAAACTGTGTTTTGTGCAGTTTTGCCCAGTTTTGGCGCCCACCAAAGCTTTTGGCGCCCCCCAGACCTGTTTTAGAGAGTTCTGTGAACTCTCTGATGCATTTTTGGCGCCCCCCAAACCTGAACATAGAGTTTAGTGAAGTCTCTGAAGCAGTTTTGGTGCACGCCAAAGGTGTTGGCGCCCCCCAACACCGCCTAAATGTTATTTTGAGTGTTTTAAACTACGAGATGAGTTCTAAATGTTACCCCTTGATCTAATAACACTAAATGAACATGAACAAGCCTTGATTAAGCTTCTGATGCGTTTAGTTCCGGCACCGAATGTACTCTTCAAGGGGAGTTGAAGTTCGGGACCGCTGGAAGAGTATGATTGGCTCGTGCTTTGATGAATTAGTATTCATCAATGTCTGCGTATGTCCTAGGCCGAAATAGAGTAGTAGAAGTGAGGGAGCTTACTTGAAAATATTTAGGTGGCTAGTTAACAATTAATAATAAACGTACGTGCGTAGTTAAAAGACTAAACATCGTAACACTCTTGGTAAGGCACTTGGCTATATCGCGATGTGTGGGGGGTCAGATAAAGTGAATAACTCTGCTGGCCTATAAACGGCTAAATGGTAGGGGGACTTCGCCGAACGTGTGCACTATCGGGTCTTAACCCGTGGCTATCGGTGTGATCCACTGATAGGTTGCAAACAATACCTCGTGGTGGGTAGCACCATGCGTTGTGCCCACTGATAGGTTGCAAACAATACCTCGTGGTGGGTAGCACCATGCGTTGTGCCCTTGAGTGCCGATGTAACAAAGATAAATTAAGTTAGAAACGTTTAGTCACGACATGTTGATGGACATGGAGTGAACCCTAGAATTGAGTCGGTCTCATAAAGACAACTTAATAATAAATAATGAACCTTTCGTTGTAAGGCTTAATTTTACATTAGCTTCTTCCTCTTACTAAGTACTTTGTACTTACCTCAATTGCATATGTTGTTTTGTGTGCTTTTGGGGTGAGAAGACGAACATGTTAGCCTTGAGCTCGTTGAGGAGTTCGATGATTATTTTGATGACGTTGATGCCATGTTGATGCTTTCTTTCACTTTTCTATTAAAGGTTGTACTAGATTATCTTATAGATTCTTTAAATAACTTGTTGTAATTTTATTATGAGTTTGTAAGACAAGTTTTGTATCTTTCTTTTGGAAATCGTACGTTGTAAGATTTATATCGTTGTTATAAGCTTTTTCCTTTCTATCCCTAGTCGGTTTGTATTCTATTCTTAGAGACATTTATGATTTTACCCGAGCCTTTTGGGCTTCCGTTGCTTTATTTTTGATACGACGACGTAGAGGCTGGCGTATAATATTAGATTTATTTAACGTTATACGCGCCGAACGTTCTCTTCCGGATAAGGGCTCGGTATCCGGGAGAGGGCATTACTGCTTGGTATCGAGAGAGAGCGTTCCTTGCTTTTCTAGGCTTCCTTTCTTAAGATAAGATCTCTTTAGACCACTTAGAACCGTTCTGATCCTTCCTTGATCTTTCAGAATGGTAGGAACCCGTAGAAGTTTCCTTGCTAACCTAAGCTTCTGTTCTTAAGATAAGGTTTTTTTTAAAGCAACTTTAATTTATTAATAGAAGAAATAAAGTGCTACCAAAAAGTTTGCCATATCCTGGCCCGCCTAAGTTTAGTGTGATAGAATGCATAGCATGGCCTCCTTAAACCCTATGTGTGGGCAAACCCAAAGGTAGGAAAATCCATCACATAGGAAGAGTACTCGCTTATGCATTCCCAAAAATCCCAAACTCCATAAATGTGTACAACAAAGGAAATCATAAGTAAAAGAGTGGCGCCAAGCAGTGTCTCGAATCTTGTAGGATGTGACTCGATCAAGATACATCCGAAAGTCGTAAATCGTTCATAGATCGTTGCATCCGCTGAGAGTATGTAAAGTCCTGTTCCGATCCTGAGCATTGGCTACAACCATCACGTAAGGCAAAACATCACATAGCAATAAAAGTGGGAGCACCATTGTAAACCACGAAAGGAACAAAAACACTTGAGTTGCACCCCTATCAGAGTGGTAGGGGTGCATCCAGAGCTCAATGCACTCCAGAAATCCAGTTCCGTTGAAAGGAGGCGTATCAAAAGACTCTGTCCACATCACCAGCACGCAGAATAAATGGAAATTACCAAGAAAAATCCAATGTCTTAAGTAGATAAAGAACAAAAACACCTGGTTTGCACCCCAACCAAGACTGGATGGGTGCATCCATGTAAGCAGAGTGAGTTGTATGTATGCGTTTTGACTCCTGTGGCACCTTCCTTGTCTGCAATGGAAATCAGAAACAATGCGTGACGCAAAGATAAAAGTAGAATCGTAATAAAAATGGGAGAGTAAATGAAGAGGAACAAAGACGAGCTGGTTTGCACTCTTCATAAGTGAAGAGTGCTTCCGGTGTATGAGAGATATGTCGGATATGAGGTGGTCCATGTAGATCATCGTGAATAAGATGCAAAATATATGGTGGGACATCCTCTCGTTGGATCGAAAATCCGATCCTCCCCGCCCAAAGCAAAGAAGGCCGTCAGCAACCCCGCACACTCTCTCAGAACGTGGGAAATGGAATACGACATCGAGTGCGTGGATGTGATGTATCCGAGTAATGGAGAGACATAGGGGCCATCCTCCGCCATGCGCTCCAGATATAATTCGTGAACATAAAGCGAATCGATTCAATAACCACGGGCTAATCTTTATTACACAACCAAGACCGAATAATAAAGCTTTAATCTCTGCATCCACAACGGTACTCGCCAAAGCAAGCATGAAAAGCCATAATGAATCTTCCAAAGAGAATCACGTAGAATGCCTCCTCCATAAGCAATGCCATGCCGAACACTCCCATCCACGCTCAACTTAACATTTCTAGAAGCGGGCGGTTTCACCGCAAAGAGATCAACCGACGCTTAGGACCGGATTTGAATTTGAACGGCCTGAAGAAAGGTGTCCCTTTATCGCTCAAGATAGATGCGCCCACCCCGACGGAAAGCAAGTTGCCTGACGCCCACTCAATAAGAATGATAGTCCGCCGAGTAGAAGGTTGTATATCATCATGCCGACATCGTTTCTCGTCGCCCAAATTCCCCAACAGATAATCACAGGCACAATAAGGCGAAGGCTATAGATACTACTAGCCGAGTTCCTCCAAAAGGTAAAAAGCGCACAATCCCGTAAGAATGTGTAAATCGAGGCCAAAATGATTCATGAAGTAGGACCAAATTGCAATGGCGAAAGGGCGAATAATAAAGAGATGTCGGATCTCCTCCCCATGAGAGCAAGCAAAACACTTAGTTACTGAGGGATACCACGGCGCTGAATGTTAGGATCCGTAGGTAAAATGTTATGAAGGAGCCTCCAAGCAAATAAAGAGATTTTGAGAGGTAAAAGGTTGTTCCAAATCATCTTGTAGATAATGTTCTCGTGGTGGTGAGTGCGCCGTCATGTCCCACGCAGAGTGAGTGGTGAACCCGCCATCGTGGGTAAGGGACCATATGAGCTCGTCACCGTATGCAGGCGATTGAACAAGCAAAATCTCCTCAACAATGTGTGAAGGAAGAAGAGAATGCGAAGGTGAGAATCCCACTTGCCGTTAACCCAAAATTCATTAATCTTCCGTAGCGGTCTTCGTGAGGGTTGGCCAAGTCATGCGTGGTCCATTTGTCCCTCCGAAATTGATATTACCCTCATTTACTCTCCAAGTGATAGCATGCTCTGCAAAATCCCGCCATACAAACTCTCTTTAGCATAGGTGTTGATGTTGTTGGCTCAGAGCATCCAAAGGGATTGATCAATAATATAAGTATTATAGATAGCTTTAGCCCGTGATACCGCTCTTCCGCCTTAAACGGACCCATAACTTGATCGCAGTATGTCACTCACATCAAAAAAAGGCTACGTACCCCCAAACCGCCTTCCAAGTCGGCGTTCACGCTTTGTCCCAAGACTTCCAATGAATTCGGCCCCCATCAGGTCCACTATCCCATAGAAACTTATTAAAGATGCGATGAATACAATGAATAACCTCTTTCGGGGGAATAAGAACTTGAAGGATGTAAATCGGTATGGACGTTAAAACATTCCTGAGAAGAATAAGCTTACCCCCAAAGGACAGCAGTCTGGTACCCCAGTGGTGAAGCTTCCTCTGCACCTTATCAATAATATCCCGGTAGAACAAAATGCGATTCCAACCCCGAAAAAGAGGTGCACCTGTAACGAAAGGGCATATCCTCACGTTTAAAGCCTAAAATATTGTGCACCCACCTTCCTTTGTCGCCGGCTACCAGCCTGATGAAAGTGCTTTTGGTGGAATTAATACGCTGCCCCGAGACAAGCTCATAATGGTGGAACATCTCTTTGATGCCTCTTAGTCCTTTTGATTGCAAATGAGTGGAAAGGATCGTATCATGAGCAAAAGCCGATAATGAATTCCTTGACCTTTGAGTGAATCTCGCATGCCAGATTCTTATCCATAAAATCATTAATGAGCCTTCCTAAATACTCACGCCAGAGGACAAAAGGAGCAAAGCGACAGAGGGTCACCCTGCTTCACACCACGAGTAGCATGAAAGTGCGTGGAATGAGTACCATTGAGCAGGATGTAAAACCAGTTATCCACAAGGGTTCTGAAAATGAGGTCAACAAAAGGCTCATGAAGGCCAAACATCCTCAGCATCTTCATTATAAAACCCCAATCCATGCGGTCATACGCCTTCTCCATATCTAATTTGAGCATAATATTAGGGTTCCGAATCTTTTTATTAACATTTTTACAAAGCTCTTGGGCCAACAAGATATTATCCATGATGCTTCTGCCAGGGACGAAGCCTGTCTGTTGATCCACGATCAGCAGGGGAAGATAAGCATTCAAACGCTGTGTGATAATTTTGGTGATAAGTTTGGAAAAGACGGTGCAGAGACTGATCGGCCGAAAGTCCTTCCATCTATCAACCCCTTGCCTTTTCGGGAGAAGGATGATCGTGTAGGTAGAGAAGTATCGAGGAAGGTGCCCTCCTATGAAAAAGTCACCAACAGCCAGAATGATCACAAAGATGCCTTTAAAAATGGGGGATTTATGCAACATCATGATATGATATTTTGGTAAATAAATTTCTCCATATTCGTAGACGTTTTCATAGAAATCGAGTTTATATTGAACATTGAGCAAAATGAGTTTTAGAAGTATTAAAGTTCAAATCAAGTAATTATGTGATTTATCGATAAATATCTTTGTATAGATGTTACATTTTATGGTTTTATCGATGTACGCTTTGTAATGAAAGAGTTGAGCTTAAAAGATGTCTGCTGGAGATTGTATGGAAGTAAAAGATAGAGATGAAGTTAAATGAAGATCATGATTAATTTAAGAAAAAGAGTTTAACGCACGCCCAAGTCCCGGCTCCAGTTGGATCAAGGCCCAGCAAGTTTAGACCGAGTCTGTGATGAGTTTTTGATTCGGGCAGCAGATTATAACAACTGGCGCCCATCCCAATTCTTGACGAAATGCTTGAGTATCGCGCCCACGGCCGATAACAGAACTGACCATTTCCTATAAATAGCATGCCGCGATTTCAACCTCAAAACAGATAATATTCACTCTTATCGATGGCACCACTTCATAAAGAGCAACTTTGAAGGCCCCAAAATTTCTCTGGGAGGTCGTGGCAAATTAGATTAGGCTATTCGCTTTTCTATTTCGTCAAGTCAGACTACTTGAGGCGCATTGTTCAAACGACGTAACTCTTCATCAGTTTTTCATCAACATCATGTTTAATGATTTGCCAAAGATGCCTTAAAAAAATGGGACGATACCCATCGGACCAAAGAAGACTATCGAGCTCATAGTTAAAATCGCTGCATGGATCTCTTCAAGAGAAGGGCCAACATAAGGTCTAATTTCGATCCAGAGATTTGAGGAAGGGTAAAATGAATAAGGGAGTACCCATACCTTCCTATCCGCCGAAGAGAGCCTCTGCATAAATCAGACAGTAAGAAGAGAGACGGATGTTATCCTGATTATCAATCCAATTGCCATCGTCCGTCTTTATCCGATGAATGTAGTTTTGGTTCCGTCTCTGCTTACATATAGCATGAAAATATTTACTATTTGCACCCCCAGCTTCAATCCACTTAATCGCAGCTTTCTGTTTAAGGAACCGAGTCTCTCTGCTAATACACTTCTCGTATTCCAACGTGGCATGTTTCAACTTAAGTTTAGAGGCTGCCGTCCCCTCTTGATCATGGATGACCATGCATGCATTAACCTCAGCCAACGCCCTCTTAGTATTCTCGAAGATATTGCCAAAAACCACATGGTTCCACTCAGTTAATTTGTAAGCCAGCTTCTTAAGTTTCTTACCCAAAAGATACATACCCTGGCCGACCTCAGACTCTTCCCAAGACGTCTTCACCAAATCCAGAAAAGAACTATCTTCCTTCCAAACATTAATAAATCGAAAGGAGGACTTACCCGTTTTCTTTGAGCCACATATCGTCAAAACCGGACAATGATCCGAATGCACTCGTCGTCGATGAGACTTTCATGGTGTCAAATGATCCATCCACTTGGCGTTAAAGAAAACTCTGTCCAAGCGTTGCCACATTTTGCGATTAAACCAAGTGTAAGGGGAACCCTCAAAGGAAGCTTCAGTGAGATTAGCCCCCTGAATGCAGTCATTGAAATCTTGCATGTCATTCGGCCTAGGAGGACCTCCCCCTTTTCTTTCCTCAGCCTGACGAATAGTGTTAAAGTCCCCTCCAAGAATCCAGGGCTTGTCAACATTAGCAGCCCTATCGAGAATCGCTTGCCAGAGAGCTTGTCTAGGGATTCGACTATGCTTGGCGTAAATTCCGATATCGAAAAATGGTCCCCATTCTCGATCCGTGACATCACCCATACACATCCGTCACCATCCACAACAAAAGAACAATCCACCCTGCACTATAAAAACCAGATTTTACCTCGCAAAAAGATTGAGAGAAGTCAAATCCCACTTTATGACGGATAATAGAGATGAACTTATCCGGCGAGAGGGGTTCGATAAGTACAAGGATCTTAACATTATTCTGTCTACAAATGTTCTTTAAACAAGTTTGAGTTGTATCATTACTCGCCCACGCACATTCCGTAACAAAAGGTTGATCGGACTAAACATCGTAAGAGCGTAAGTGATAAGTTTGAGAAAGTGCCATGTCTTGTGTTGTGGATTTAGGTTTCCTTTTTCTTCCTTTCTTAGAAGTGCCAGGGATAGAGGTTAATGCATCCGCCTTGTCTATGTTTGCCTCAGTGATTTCGCGGATTAGACACACGAGTACCTGTATTCCCTTAGCCGAGGTTGTATCACCGCAATAGACGTGTTATCGTGCACAATATCGCCATGATGGGGTCCTTTCCTTTATCAAGATTTCTTTGGTCATCATGCACGGCCACATCTTCGATTAGTCTTGAGCTAGCCGAAGGGATGTTACCCACTCATCCATCAGATTGAGAGGAGCCTGCACACGAGTGGTAACCAATCTCTGCGCGCTTTTTGTCACATCTATCTCAATCCTGCACTAACCATGCGCTGGTCAAGCTTAGAATGGAAATCCAAAAAATCTCGCCACAATAATATGATCGAGTCCTTTCACTGAACGCGCCTATTCTCAACTTGTCTGATTCTATCTTCTTTCAAAAGAGAATGATGGACGGTTTCAAGAATATCGTCGCTATTAAGCGATTGCGTACATGGAAAGAATTCTCGATTACTCGTGAATTCAAGAACCAGAGAGAACAAAGCCGGAGTTGAAGTAATATGAACCGCATCCTTCTCAGTGAATTTAGCCAACACTTCATCAGTTGATTTTGTCAAAACTTCATCAGGAACAAGAGAGGGCCCTGAGGGCACCACATGCCCATTCTGCTTTACCTGATACACTTGTTGAATCTTAGGCCCATCATGTTTTTGCCCTTGAGGCTCCGAAGGCCCACCACGGGGGTTTTGGTTTTTACGAGGGATGTCAGGCGGCGGGTTCTTCCATCTACATCGCTCCTCAGAATGACCAATCCTGTGGCAAAACATACAGTATTCAGTCCAATATTCGGCATGAACCTCTTGCCATTGTCCCCTATGGACATCTTCCCCTAGCCAAATTCTAGTGCAACGCGGTTTCTGAATGTCAACCTCATTAAGAGCCCTGGCTATAGACGGCCGTCTCATATCGTGTGTAGCCGATCCGTCTCAGAAGGTCTACCAATAAGTCCAAAGAATCTTGCTCACATATTTAGGGTTAAAGTACGGCAAATGGGAGTCCCGAAATTCAAACCAAATAGGAACCATCGAACAATCAAGATTACAAAGAAAGTCAATACCCCATTTAGATAGCACAAATCTATTTGACCCCATATACCATTCCCGCCTAGTAAAGAAACGATTGTAATCCTCCTGACAACCAGGGTGCACAAGTACATGTTTTGAATCAAGCAAACCAACTTTGCATGTAGCTTTTACATCAAGTCGCAAAATTTTTTTCCTTATATCATCAATTCGAGGTCTATAATCAGAAAACGAGCTACTAACGATTCTCAAAAGGCTGCGAGGACTTCTAACTCACCCTCGACACAAAAAGCAGTGCTCACCTTTGCAAGTACCGTGAGACACCAAAATCGTGGAATATCTACCTTTGAACCGGAAGTGGTCGCCGATAAGACTTGATCGGAGCCGCAACGTTGTCCGGCCGAGGGTGGCCGCCGGCCGACTCCCGGTGGGTCTCGCCATATAAGCCAACACAAAGAAGCTTGCCGCACAAGAGACCTCCGCCGCTAAAGAACGCTGGATCAAGAACAATCAGAATTGACCCGAACGCCGGAAGACCTACGCCAAAGAAAGAAACGGAAGAGAACACCGAGAACCACTAAACGCAAACCCTAGCGCATAAGTGGTCAAGAGAGCGTCACAGAACAACAAAAAAGAAAACGAGCACACCGTCCGGGCCGAGACACCGCCCGCCGCCTCCCTACCATGAGACCACAAATAACCTTACCAAGAGGAGCCACCGAAAGGCCGACCAAATCGTTGAAGAGGGCACGACGGCGGCCGGAAAGAAAACCGAATGCCGTAAAAACCGAAACGCAAAGATTCAAGGATGCCGGAAAAACTCATGATCGCCAGGGACAAAGTAAAATTCACCTTCTCCATTTCTTCTATTTCTCATGCTGTTCTTAAGATAAGGTGTATTAGATCTTTTAGAACCTTTCTGATCTCTCTTGTTCTTGGTGGTAAATTTCAGACGGCTAAGATCCTTAAACTGTGGTTAGGTTTCACTAGGCTGCGAAGAGTGTTCTTAGGCGAAGGTTAGGTTGAGTTCCAAGCTCACATCTTTTATGTGATGCCCTCAAGTTTGTTCCTTCTCGGATCCTTAATAGAATCCCATCTTCTTTTGGAGCTTTCAGACTTTTCTCTCATTGCTTGCTCTTTCATGGGAGGATTTAGTGTTCTCTTATTGCAACATTTTGATTTAATCATTTCTTTAATTTTATAGTTTGGTGTTATGCAAAACGAGTAAACAATATTGTTCACGTTTCTATATGTCTTGTGATATCATTTCTGATGTTCCAAAAATTCTGTAAATTTTCTGCCATTTAGAAAGTTGTCTTATCTATAATTTCTCTCTTTACACCAACACGGTTTTCAAAGTGGATTGTTCATAAATTGCTTGAGAAAGATGAGTACTCTGTTGAGAAAATTCTGCAGCGGTACTTTTACTTAGGAATCTGTTTTGAATAAGCTAAACACTTCCAAATGACTTGGATTTTTGATATGTTGTAGAAAGCTTTCTGTTCTGGAATTTTTGTTTTGGATCCAAGTGCAAATTATTTATGGTTTGAATACAATCTGCCACACAATGCAGATTATAAATTTCTGAAATTTTGATAGCTTGCAAAAAGAATTTACTAAAATAATTATTTTAACCGACCTATGCTTTTCCAAAATTTTGATTTTTGAGCAGAATATGTAAAACTTATATACCTACAACTTTTCTTTATGCATCATGTCCAAAATTAGTTTGGTTTGTATTGTGCAAGTCAATCATTTCATGGTTGATGTATGTACCTAAACTTTTAAAACCATTTAGTACTTGTTCATGAAAGGCTAGACAACATTCTTTCACCTTGGAAGTTTAGTGTGGGGTTTTAGTTGTGGGGAAGGCTTTGAAGCATAAGACTTTTAACTTAGTTGTTATCCAAAATAAGAAGTTCAAGAGGTAAGTATTAAGTGTTGTAGATTTAATACCCTTTTTGTGACGAAAACAATTATAAGGTGACTTTCCAATCCCATGTTTACTTTGACGAGGTGCTATTTTATAATCATTTGGTTTCATACTTGGTTACCCCTAAATTTCAAATGTTTCCCCATCCATACTACTTGTAACCCATGTTCTAGATAAAACATCCATTTGAAACTCTTGAAACTCGGAAAAAGTTCTCTTATTGCAAGTTTTGTTTTCCAAGTGTGTACATCCTTTGATGTGTCTTATTTTTATTTTATTTTTATGAAGATGTTTTATCGTGTCAAATGTTGGATTTAAGTAAATAAGTTTCTCATCCTTCGAACTTTTGAATTGGCAACTGCATATTCTTTCAACGGTATCATGTTTAGCTATTTCAGGGCAACATACTTTTGCATCCTAGTGTTTACCTTCAATACATTCCCTACAAGATGTTTTAGTTCACACAACTTTTGTTTAAAGACTCAACTCTTTTATTAGAATTTTATACCATTTTGGGTAACCGGTTGAAAATCAAATTTTCTCAAAAACACCCATTTTTCATTACATATCTTTTTGCCTTCTGGTAAGAATATGTGAACAACCATTTCTTACCCAAGTGTCATTTAATAGTTCCAGACTGTTTTAGAAAAATACATATATATACTCAAAAGTCCTGTCGATAATTACTTTCAATGTTCTGCATTTTGTTTGCTTCCTTACGAAATCCTTTGAAGGAGGGAGTAGTCAAACCTCTTTTAAGTCTCATGCAGGTCTTTTAAAGTTATGTTTTTATAAATAATTTTAGCCTACAACTCATTTATTAAAAAGTATTCCTTGACAAAATTTTACTACAAGTGTTAAGTCGTTTTGTCTTGTTTTAAACATTCCTTCATCAAACTAGAAGAAATAGCTAGCTTGGTGAATTCTTTTCACTAACAAAGTGTTGTCGCATTTCTTAAAAATAAAATTAAAAAAGAAGAAGAAGGGAACCTACAACAGTTGTTGAACAAAATAGGAAAATGCATTCTCTGAATTCTTTTACATTCATATTTGAACAAGATCTGAAACTTCTCCCACTTCCAGACGTTTTTTGTTGAACCCTTTAATAACGAAGTAAGAAAATTTATTCTTTTGCATTCAATCATACCAATTACTTCACGGGAAAGGAAAATGTTTTCAATATGGGTTATTTACAATGATCTTTTGGTTGCAACAAATGTCCCAGCCAGAGAACTTTTGTTTTATTGATTTATCACTAGTAACCTCATCTTGGTAAATCTTCTATGTCATCCATTTTATGTTATCTAAACAAGTTTTGTACTATATGCATGATAACCGAGTTCAAATCATCTTTCATTTTTATTTTTTTTGTTTTACATGTCTCAAGATTTTCTATTGCTATCTTATTTAGTAGTTTCAGTCCTCAAGAGACTTTTATAGCCATTCTTACCATTCTTCCTAAATCCCGTTGAGGGTAATGCTTAAAACATTTATTTCTTGTATGTATTTTGCTATAAAAAAAACAAAAATTCTTTTACAACTCCAGTCTTCGGTTGGACTACAAAATTATTGTTGCTGATGAATTCACTGTCAAAAGTTGTTCTTGTCTATAGGAAAGCCTTATAAGTATGGTAGAAGATGTTTATATGGTTTCTTTCTTTGAAGACTAGTAAAGATTGAAGTATGTCTATGGTTTGGGTGTGCTATAGATGGATTAGTGCTGGATTGATAACAAGACGGAGTTGAAGTTCCTGCTTAATAATTAGTTTCATGAAGGTAAGGCGAATGTATAGGTCAAAGTAACCTTTGTATAAGTCTGGAAACTTCTGTAAGGGTGACAGATGGACAAAGAACCTAGAATACTACTTGTTAATTAGTGGATTGACACATGAATTTTGGGACAAAGTGTTATATGAGGATCTTAAGAAGTTAGGTTAGTAGAGTTGAGTATAAGGCGATGAAATGTGTGAATAAGCTGTAGTAGTAATCTTTGTCCAAGTACTAGATTAGTTATGATGGACGCGCTGAAGTCTTGAAGATGAAAATACTAAGGTTCAAATCACTTGAGATATTGTTTTTGAAAGTGAACTAGAAGGAGGCAAGTGGTATCTAAGATGAATGTGAGTGGTTACGGCAAGTTTCGAGGGCTAAACTTCTTTAAGGAGGGAAGAATGTAACATCCTGACTTTTCAGAAAAGGGCAAAAGAGTCTTTTAACAAAAATTCAGATTTTGTTTTATTTAATTAAATGATTTAAAGTATGTATTTATATATATTCGAAATATATAATTAAAAAAAGGGGGGTTAATTGGTATTAAAAAGGATTTTTTTAAATTCTTTTGGGTATTAATGGGAAATAAGAGGAGTTATTTTTGGGGAAAATAACTTCTACTCTTTTAGTGGAATAATGGGGAGTTTCCAAAAGGATAATCATAAATTTTTACGTTCTGGCTTTTACGTTGAAAGCAAAAGAAAGAGAGAAAGAGAGAAAGAGAGAAAGAGAGAAAGAGAGAAAGGGGACTTCTTCCAATTCCTCTCAAGTTAATGGTCGGTTTTCAGAATTGTTCGTAGATTCAGAATCAGCGGGAAGAGATGATCTTTTTGGTAGTAAGGTTCTAGAGTTTCGTAAAGGTATGGTTTTGTCCCTAAATCTATAATCTTGAAGGTTAGATCTTGTTTTGGTGTTCTAGTTGATCAATTCATAGTTTAGATTGTTTAGAAACCTTTGATCACAATTAATTTAGGTTTAATTGTTGATCAATTAGATTTTAGTTGAAGTTTGCTGAAGAGTGTTGATGTCCTTCTTGTGGTGTTGCTTGGTTTTGCTTGCTAATAAGGTAAGAGGCTCTTCCTAATGTTTAACTAAAGTTTTATGGTGTTAAGGTTGTGTTTTGGGTATGATTTGTGTTTAGAAATTATTTGTTTTTGTTGTAATACGACATGTTATAGCATGTTTAGGACCTGTTTTGATGCCTATTGGATGTATATTTTGATGTTAAACTTGGTTGTGTTTGAGAAGAAATCGATAGAGTGCAGAAAACTATGTTTTGTGCAGTTTTGCCCAGTTTTGGCGCCCACCAAAGCTTTTGGCGCCTCAGATTTGTTTTAGAGTTCCGTGAACTCTCTCGATGCATTTTTGGCCCCAAACCCTCGAACATAGAGTTTAGTGAAGTCTCAAGCGGCTTTGGCGCGCCGCCAAAGGTGTTGGCGCCTAACACCGCCTTCAAATGTTATTTTGAGTGTTTTAAGCTACGATATGAGTTCTAAATGTTACCCTTTGATCTAATAACACTAAATGAACATGAACAAGCCTTGATTAAGCTTCGATGCGTTTAGTTCCGCACCAATGTACTCTTCAAGGAGTTGAAGTTCGGGACCGCTCGGAAGAGTATGATTGGTTTGTGCTTTGATGAATTAGTATTCATCAATGTCTGTGTATGTGCTAGGCCTTGTCCATGTCTAGTGGTCTAGGAAAGAGAGTAGTAGAAGTGAGGGAGCTTACTTGAAAATACTTAGGTGGCTAGTTAACAATTAATAATAAACGACGTGTGTAGTTAAAAGACTAAACATCGTAACACTCTTGGTAAGGCACTTGGCTATATCACGATGTGTGGGCGGTCGATAAAGTGAATAACTCTACCGCCTATAAATGGCTAAATGGTAGGGGACTTCGCCGAACGTGGTGTACTATCGGTCTTAACCCGTGGCTATCGGTGTGATCCACCGATAGGTTGCAAACAATACCTCGTGGTGGTTAGCACTATGCGTTGTGCCTAAGTGCCGATGTAACAAAGATAAGTTAAGTTAGAAACGCTTAGTCACGACATGTTGATGGACATGGAGTGAACCCTAGAATTGAGTCGGTCTTATAAAGATAACTTAATAATAAATAATGAACCTTTCGTTGTAAGGCTTAATTTTACATTAGCTTTTCCTCTTACTAAGTACTTTGTACTTACCTCAATTGCATATGTTGTTTTGTGTGTGCTTTTGGGGTGAGAAGACGAACAAAAGTTAGCCTTGAGCTCGTTGAGGAGTTCGATGATTATTTTGATGACGCTTGATGCCATGTTGATGCTTTCTTTCACTTTTCTATTAAAGGTTGTACTAGATTATCTTATAGATTCTTTAAATAACTTGTTGTAATTTTATTCTGAGTTTGTAAGACAAGTTTTGTATCTTTCTTTTGGAACATCGTACGTTGTAAGATTTATATCGTTGTTATAAGCTTTTTCCTTTCTACCCCTAGTCGGTTTGTATTCTATTCTTAGAGACATTTATGATTTTACCCGAGCCTTTTGGGCTTCCGTTGCTTTATTTTTGATACGACGACGTAGAGGCTGGCGTATAATATTAGATTTATTTAACGTTATACGCGCCGAACTTTCTCTTCCGGATAAGGGCTCGGTATCCGGGAGTGGGGCGTTACACCACATCAAATAATATTTCACTCTACCCTGCTCATTTTCTTCCATTTTTATGGTATTCATCTAAAACAATTTTTTTGAGGAATGTGAAACAAATTAAGAGGGCTCTATTTTTCTAAATTCCACAAGAAAGAAGCCCTAGAAGCAAAATTGAAAGATTACCCGATTCCTTGTTCAATGAACCAATTTACCATAAACTTTGACATAAATTACATACCTTTTAGTAGAAACAAATCAAACCCAAATTGATTACACAGTAAGAGCACAAAGCTTGAAAATCAAAGGAGAAAACAAATGGATGCTTTTCTCTTTCTTGCTTTCTACATTATGTAGTGAATTCATGCACATTTGATGAATCATTGTGAGATTGAAGGGTTGGCGAGTTTTCTTTTATGCGAAATGTCAGGGTGAAGAGAAGAACTGCCGCGTTTTTTTGGGATGAAAAATACTTCCTCATTTTTTTGTCAGAGAAGAAAGAGAAAGAATAATAAAAAGATAAATGGGGATGCTACAAAGATGCTCTAGAAATGGGTAACATCGCTCACCATCCCTAAAAATAAATAGGGATGGTGATTCTCACTTGTGAGAGCTTATTTACTGTATTCTCTATTTTTTATCTTTATTTTAGGGATAGGACACCCTATAGGATTCTCACTACAAGTGCCCTTATAATTTCCAAGTTACATTCCGACAAAAATAAAATAGAATCTATCCTCATTATACAAAATTAAAATGGAATCTTTCCACATTATATTCTATTTTATTTGGGAGCACCTTTCACACAACACATGCTATTCTCGAACCAACATAATTTAGAATGTGGTTATTTATTCCTACTTAATTTCAATAAAGTTAAGTATTTTCTAGACTCAATATCGGTCGAAACTATTTCATACATTCGACCTAAATTGGCAGAGAGAAAATTTCAACATTCCGCCTAAATTTGAGTCGTAATAAATAAGAGTGAAAGTTCAAAGGTTAAAATTGAAAAAAGACATTTTATCGTGTGAAAAGACATTCACTTTTATTTTTGTATGAATGGAGGCTCTGGTATTCCAAAGATATAAAATATTAGTACTAAGAGGACTTGCAGATATACCTGTAAATCTTTTAAAACTATATTTTAGTAGATTGCAACAGAAAAATAACACTACAACATATATTTTATTTTTTAATGTAAAATACAAATTCTATATAATTTTCTTTACATCTACCGGATTCTTACAGATTCTGTAAATTTTTATTTATATCTACCGCATTATGTAAAGTAGAGAATTGTTGCATTTAATCTTGGATAGAGATTCTGTAAGCCAGAAACACGTGTATTTAAAATCAGTAAAATAGAATTTAGTTAATAGATCTAATGCGAGTGCTCTAAGAGCTTTTGTAGTAGACATCAGTAAACCCTTAAAAACTCTATTTAGAGATTCCAACAGGAAAAAGAACACTGCATCAGTACTTTATTTTTCACCTTTAAAATACAGATTCAGTTAAATTTTGCTTTACATCTTCCGTGATTAATCTAAATTTCAGAATTTTCATTTATATTTATCACATTATGTAAAATAGAGAATCTGATTCATTCATATTCGATAAAGATTTTGGAAACCGGAAAACAATGTGTTTAAAATTGTAAAATATAATATTCGCTAACAGGATCTCTTATGCGAGTTCTCTAAAATAGAGTGTATTTAGATCTTATCTACATCATTACCTAAACTTGGATATACAATGAGCCCGTATTATCTAGCAAAAAGTGTGCACAACCCAACCGTTTTACGCAAAATAAAATAAAATAAAATAAAAAAGATCTAAACTAAAATATTTTAATTAATAGTCTCAAATTAGTTATTATAATTACAACATCTAATCACATACACAATATCTCTACGATGGTAGAATTGTTTGACAGGCATGGTGCTTTTTCTGGTCAAGTTATAAATTTCCATAAATCTAATTTATATTTCTCGGAAAGAGTCCCGGTCGAGGAATGGGAGGCGTTGTCTGACCAGCTACAGATACCCTTAGGGGATGGTTCGGGCAAGTATTTGAGGATGCCTTTGGTGATAGGGGGAACAAATGCCAGGTGTTTGCGTTCTTAGGAGATAAAATACGTAAAAAGGCGTTTGCCTTTGGTGATACGCTGGAAAGATAAACTACTCTCACCTGCTGGGAAAGAGGTGTTCAACAAATCAGGCTTTCAGGCTATCCTCACATTTATCATGAAGTGCTTTAAGGTCCCCACTACTCTCATACGGGAATTGGAGAAAACGATTTGGGGCTCTTTTGAAGGGATACAAACAATAAGCGCAAGGTACATTGGAAGAATTGGGAGACCTATTGTCTACCAAAGAACATCAGGGGTTTGGGATTTTGTGATTTGGAATGTTTCAATCTGGCATTGTTGGCAAAGCAGGCTTGGCGGATTTGGAAAGACCCGGGCTCGTTGGCGACTCAAGTTTTACATGCAAATTATTGCGAGGATTGTACCATCGTTGCAGCTCGATCAAAGCCTCAGCTGTCTTTTCTCTGGTGCAACATTTTAGAAGGGCGGGACCTGTTGATTAGTGGGATGAGATGCGAGTGGGAGAGGGGACTCGGTATTTGTTTTTCATGATGCTTGGACATGTCGGCAGCCTTTGTCCTGTATACCTTTTGCAGGGTGTGAGCTGCCAATAGACTCTAAGGTCTCGGATTTATTTATTCCCAACTCCAGAGTGTTGGATATGCAGCGGGTTCGGTAGTTATTCAGGCCTTGGGAGTCAGATGCCATTCTTGAAACCACCATAGCCCCTGTAGGCCACCTAGACATGAGGATCTGGCACTACGATCGGAAATGAGTCTATACAGTTCGGTCAGGGTACTTTTTGGCCTTATCTCTTTACAGACCTTCATCTGCTTGGCCTACTACGTCTGGAGGGGAGAGTCGGATTTGTAGAAGCTGCTGGCAGCTTTATGTGCAGCCGCGTATCCAGCAATTCCTGTGGAGGTGCATGCATGATTGTCTAGATATTGGTCGTGGTTTCAGCTGAGGCATATAAGGATGGTCTTTCCTCGGTGTTAAAACACACGTAAGAGAAGCTTGCGCTTTAAGAAAGATAAATATCGAGATAGCAATGCAAACGTAAAGAATGGCGGAATTGATAAAACACGTAAAACAAAGAGAACACAGTGATTTAACGTGGTTTCCGGCGTTGTGCCGACTACTCCACGGACAGAAAATGAGATATATTACTATGCACAAAGTTACAAGGTATTCCTCACCAAGTGAAAGACACACTCTTGAAAGACACACTTTGCATTGATTACAACATTGGTATTTATATGCTAAATCCCAAACCCTAACCGCCAAAGATCTTTGTCGGAATTATCATAAATACCTGGGATGTGGACCTCACCCAATTGTTATCCACTGATTTAAACTCACTTCGAATCGACTTTCCTAGACTTGTAATCAATCGCCTAGATGTAGAACTCACTATTCTCAAGAAACCTCAAGTGTAACGATCGTTGCGACTTGAGATGAAACTCTTCCACTTTCACTTCATCAAACTGACTTTCACAGTAATCGAATATACTTAAATCGAATCGACCATCATTCTCGATCTCGCTTAATATTAGTTTCACCAGATATTTATCGCTTTAAAATCAAGTCACCAAAATCAAAAATCTCCACCTTTACTTGAACTCATCATAATCAACCCGATTGCATAATCGATGTACTTTTACCGTATGCATTCGCCAATGTCGGATGTACAGCACTGACTTCTCCTCGTAATCCCCTTGTCCGATCTCCTCCTCACCGAGTATCTAGATTTTAGTTTACAAGCTTTGAATATTCAAGCAAGTCCGGATAATAATCGAAACTTGCTCATTGAATCTGTTTAGTGAACATATCGCAGGAGTCTCCTTGGTGCTGATCTTCTTCACTACAACCCTCTTCTCATTTCTCAGAAAATGATACCTCACATCAATATGCTTGGTTCTCTCATGATGAACCTGATCCTTGGCTAGACAAATTGCACTCAAACTGTCACAATAAATCTCAGCTTGATCCTGATGCAACCCCAAATCACTGACTAGTCCCTTCAACTAGATACCCTCCTTGGCTGGTTCAGTAAGAGCCATAAACTCAGCTTCAGTAGTTGATAAAGCCATTGTTGCCAGAAGAGTTTCTTTCCAGCTGACAACTGAATTCCCCAATGTGAAATATAACTAGTTTTTCTACTATCCACATTACCTGCATAATCAGCATCACAGTACCCTGTGATCAATTTCTGAGTATCACCTCCATAAATGAGATCAACATCAGCTATACCTCTAAGGTACTTGAACATTCTTTTTACAGCTTTCCAATGTTCCTTTCTAGGATGAGCCATAAACTTGCTGACAACACTGACTGCCTGAGCCAGATCAGGCCTAGTGCAGACCATGGCATACATCAAACTGCCAACTGCACTAGCATAGGGAACTCTTGACATGTACTCCTTCTCCTCTGGTGATTGTGAAGCAAAAACTGATAAATGAATATTTGATGCCAAATGAGTATATATTGGCTTAGCAGCTGACATGCCAAACTTTGATAAAATCTTATATATAGCCCTGCTGAGATAAAAACAACTTTTTCTGACTTCTATCTCTCCAGATATCCATC